>PVJA010001596.1:0-122949 GCA_004027025.1 Myocastor coypus
TCTGGTTCAGGATATCCAAAACAAATTGTCAAATACCAAAGATTGCTATTTTGGGCACTTGGTAAAATTTAGGCAAGATCCATTTGTTGGCTTTTGGAGGCAAATAAATACAGGATCATATTTATATGCTAAGCTAAATACATTTCCGTGGAGACATTTTCAGATCAACCCCCAGACCAGCCACCACCGCCGCTGCCGGCTCAGCCACCGCTGGATAATCGAGGGCTCTCACACAAGCTAAACACACACACACACACACACACACACACACACACACACACACACACCATGGGCGGCGCAAAAGTTTGAAGCACAGGAGAGACCAGTACAGGAAGTTACTGCCATCTACAGATTCCCTCGCCCTGCTGGAGGGAGCGATCCAAGGATTTCTGCTTGAAAAATACATCCTGGCCAAAGGGACAGGAGCTGTTGAGGTGCACCACGCTCCTGGTGACGACACGCGCTGCAGAACCCCGCGCACAACTGAGCGCTCGCTAAGCCGACTCTCCGCGGACACAGCCCCGAGGGTGCCGGCCCAGCGCTGCCTCCCGGTAGGCAGAGCACGGGCTGGGGGGAACTGAGCCCGTCACTCTGCGCCTGGGACTCGCCACAGATGCGCAACGCTCTCTTTTCGGCTGTTCCCGGTCCTTAACCACGTTCTCCTGGCAAGCTCTTCACAGTTAGGTGAAACCCAAAGCAAACTTCCCCGCGAGCTCAGAGCCCCGGCAGACAGAGGACAGGGACGCCGGCGGCGGCGGGCGCGCCGGGAAAGCCCGGGCTGAGCCGGTGCCGACGCACGGGCTGACGCCGCCGCGGGCAGCGGGCTTGGCCAGCGCTGCTCGGGTGTCCACCTGGGGCACGCCCCGGCAACTTCATCCCGGGCGAGCCTTCCAGGAAACTTTTCCCGCGGCCGAGCCGCGGGCGGCGGGGCCCCAGGGCGGCCCGGTCCGCAGCGCGCGGGAAGGCCACTCACCAGCCCGAGCGCGAAGAAGACGGCGAGCAGGGCGAGGCAGGAGCCCATGACGATGAGAAGCAGGAAGACGATGAGCGGGTGCTGCTGGCTCATGCAGTAGTAGGACTCGTACAGCCAGTCCCGGGACCGCTGCAGCCCGTCGCCGCCGCCCGCCGCCGCCGCCGCCGCCTCGGCGCGGTCCCGCAGGTAGCGACGGCGCCGCATCGCCTCCTGCCACATCGGGGGCTCAGGCGCCCGCCGTGCGCCCGCCCGGGCAGCACCGCTCGCCGCCGCCGCCCGCCAGGTGCCGCCCCCGCGCCGCGCCCGAGCTGCGCAGGGGCCTCGGCCGGGAGGGCGGCGGGCGGGGCCGGGCTGGGCGCTGACGCCGCTGCCGCCAGGCGGGCGGGGGACTCCGGCTCGGCAACGCCGCGGCAGCGGAGCGGGAGGGGCGGTGCCACAGGGCCCCGCCGCCCGCCGCCCTCTCCCGCGCGGGGCCGCGTGCGCCACCGCCCCCGACGGCCGCGCAGGAGACCGGGAGCACGCGCTGCTGCAGGGCCGGACCTCTTTCTGCCCTCGCTGTCCAAGGAAGGGGCATTTGGGGCGCGGGGCGGGGTGGGGGGGGAGGCGACAGAGCTTCTCTAACCCAGAGAGCAGTGAGGGGGTGCGTGGGGGATTTCCTGCCTCCCACCGCCCACCAAAGTTTTCTCCTCCCCTGCAGAGGGCGTGTACCCGTCCTGCGCACGCGGCCAGATCCCTTCTGCTCAACTGCATGCAGGGTCAGGCCCACCACTCACACACTGTTAGAGGACGCACAGAAAGGCACCCGCAGATGGAGTGCGCACCCCTCTGGAAGGTGGAGGACCACCTCCTCCTCTGCGCTCTCTGCGGCCGCCCCAGTAGGTAGTCCCCTGCCTTCCCCCTTCCCAAGTATGATGGCATTCCCTCTATCCCTTTCCACCGCCCCCAGGCGCTTGACACTAAGCCACATCCCTGGCCCCTTTAGTCACCCTTTGGAGAGGTCCGGGGGACTCTAGGATTTGGTCTCTGATGCCCCAGGGAGCTCTCTGGATAGTCTTGTCTCACTGGATACCAGGGAGCTTGGCCAGGCATTAGGGTCAGCCTAGGCACACGCTGGAACTGGGTCCTCCAGCTCACCTCTGGAACCGGGCCAGGGAGGGAAGAAAGGGTCACCTAGAACTGACGTCAGTGTCCCCTCTTCACCAACCTGGCAGGCTAGGCTAGGCTGGAAGCCGGAGAGGTCTCACCCATAACACCCAAACAATCACAAGGTCAAGGTCAACTTGGGCAGCTTAGTGACTTGGCAAGACTTGCCCAAACTGTAAAAGGACTGGGAGCGTAGCTCAGTGAGAAGGCTCTGGGTTCAGTCCCTAGTACCAAGGAAAACAAAAACAAGAACACCCTTCTGGATGTCTGACCTTATGCCAGAGTTGTCTGGGCAAAAGACTCCCAAATCCCTCCTCCTTCCTAAAGGCTTTTCAAAGGAAGCCAAGGCCAGCTGCCCTGCCTTCTCTGCCGTGCTGCTCCTGTGTCCCCTGCAGTAGATATCAGCGCTAGGGACTGCACTGTCTGCTTCTCCTATGTCTTTTCTGCCCCCCCCCCCCCCCCCCCGGCTGCCCTGTCCCTTCACGGGCAAGGGCAAGCTAAGGAGCTGTGTGGCCTATGCAGACCCAGACCATGTATGGAAACCTTGACCTGGAACCTTCTGGAGGATTGTACTCCTGTCAACTCTTCAGGACTGCCTCGTCCAGGGAGCGAAGGCAAGATGGTGGCTCAGCCAACTTTGCCATCTTAGACGTGAGGTCCTGAGAAGGACTCTGCTGCCTCCCACCCTCCTCTCACTCCCAGACCTGGGTCTTTCCTCCTTCTGGGGGAAAGGGGTGAAGTGGGAGGAGACCAAGGATAGAAGGGGCTCCCCTGGCTTCCCCTGCTAGTCCCTGGGTCATCTGACACTGTCTGTCCTGCAGCCCTATAGCCAAGGGCAATGCTCTTCTGTTGGATATCTTGCCCACAGGACTCAACTGGCCTCAAGCCTCTTTGAACAACTCCTACCTATGCTTCTCCATCACCACAAGCTCAGCTTTTCCCAGGTGCAAGCCCTCTCGTGGGACTGCGTGCTTTCCCTTGAATTAGAGAATGTGATTACTCTACTGCCAGATCTTAGTTTTTCTAGAGGTTCTGGGTGTGAGCTTCAGTAACAGACAACACTGATGAGTCGGACTTATAAATAACCACAGCCTCCTCCCTTCAAGGAAACCCAGCGGAGTGGGCTGCTGGCCACTGTCCTTTGCTTAGATTCACTCTTGCAGGCACCCTGTGCTGGTCTCTCCGGGTGGGTGGAGCTGTGCATTTCCAGTCCCTCCCGGGCTACCAAAACGCTATTATTCATCTCTCCAACAGCTGCTTCCCTACAGCTTGTACTGATAAATGTCTGCCCACACAAGGAGCACAAGCATACTAATAATAATAATTTGCAGCATAAATGTATAGCAGAAAGAGCTGCAAGTTTGAGAGAAAAGTCAGCACTTAATTACTTTCTTCTTTCCTGGGAGAAAGTTGAGTATTTTTAATATACTTCATATATGTGTTCTCCCTGTATGGTAGAGGAAGTTGTTAGCCGACCCTGAGGAGCCTGAGAAACTAAGGTGTCAAAATTAGAGACCGGGCCTGAATACTTTACACTTCACTCTTACAAAGTTTTTTTTCAACACTCGTTATTGTTCTTTGGCGAGTAATGTATTTTGTGCTTATCATGTGCTTACCAGACTTTCAGGAGAGAAAGACATGGATGCTAGAACCCTTGAAGGAGCTTCGAAGTCTTTTGAAACGCGAGGGGGTGATGAAGACATAGCTTAGTGGTCTAAATGCCTGCCTGGCAAGGGCAAAGACCTGAGTTCAATCCCTGATGTGTACTGTGCCAGCTCCAGAATTCCAGGCACAGTGACACACACCTGTAATCCCAGTACCGGTGAGGCTGAGACAGGAGGATCGCTCCGAGTCTGAAATGCGTAGTGAGACCCTGTATCCAATAAATAAACTTAGAAAAGAAAAGCAAGACTGTAGAAGTCAAAATAAGAGCAAAACCCAGCGCTCCTCTGCCTGCTCCCTTCTCCCCTACAATTTAAATGGAGTCGTTAGAGACAGAGGTCCTAGGATACAATACAAAAATCAAGGATATGTTGGGCTTCTCTGTGATTTTGTTGGAATTTTGCTTGATTTTGGTATTGGCTTTTATGAGTGTCCTTGTCAGTGTTTTATTGATAATACAAAACACATGAAACTAATATAATCGTCATTGTTATTGTATTAGGTCTTAGAATCAAAGAGACCAAGTATACCTTTTAAAATTTCACAGCAGTTTCTATTTTGATAGGGTATAAAGAGGAAAACAGTAACTCCTCCACTGCATGGAGTGAAATGAAAAACTCTTTTGAATCTAGCCAAAAGGATGACATATATACTCGACGCACTAAAGGGACCCCAAAGAGCCCTCAAGTTTATTTCTGTGCCTGTGGTAGCAGGGTTGCCGTGCAAGGGTAAACACGGAGAGCAAAGGGGCTTCTCCCATCAATTTACTCTGTCCGTTTATGTGTGACAAAATGTGCAGAGCAGGCAACAGGGGAAGCTCAGAATGGCTGGAGGGAGCCAGCAAGTGAGCATCAGGAGAATTTTCTTTCCCTGCAACGCTAGAGGGCAGCCTGCCATCCTCTTAAGCGCCCTGCAGGGCCACGTATCTGCTATGTTGCGTTGCTTGGTGTAGAGTTCTGCTAGCCTAGCACCACCTTGAAATTCTTAACAGGTTGTGAACAAGAGTCAAAAGCTTTCATATTTTGCCCCTGGGCTTGCAAATTAAAAAGCAAGCATACTGTGCCAAGTAGCACTCTCACAGAGCCTCTTACCTACAGAGACTGGGCCAGGGGCGGGGGAGCACCCTGTGCACCCCCTGCAGCCTCCCAAACTGGTCCTCTTTCATGGACCTTTCATGCGCTGGACACACCTCACTGATCATACATCTGAGTAACCACTGCAGGACGGGCTTATGCATCAATGGGTTTTGCATTAAAAAATAACCCATCCTTTAGTTCCTATTTCCAACCCAGTTGATTAGCTTGGTCAATAAGGCTGTTGCTGTGTTCCTCCCAATGTCCACAGTGCCCTGATTGATTCAATAAAAGCAACCCACAAACCACAACAAGGACAGAAACGGGCATGTGCCAACTAACCTGGGCATGTTGGAGCACTGAGCACTGAGAATCTGTACGTTCTTTTTTTCTCGCTGACAAATGTATTACTAAAATTTATATAATAAAGTATGAACACTATGTCAACAGATTCATTATCACCATGAAATATGTTTTGTGTACTCAGATAACATTTACATTTTTATTGAACCAGAGGCTAAGAATACAGAACCCACCCAGCCGAAGCTAGCTGATGGCTCCTGAAAGTCCGATTAACTCTTTCAGCTCATTTGCAAAACCTTTTGTTGCTGGGTTTTCAGAGCATCAGACAAAAGCTGCTGAATGTAACAATTAACATTCATTTGCCTGCCCACCCAGAAGTAAATAACATCTACATGCCTTTGAAAGCCCCTGCTTGCTTGACTTATTTGCCAAACATTTCTCCAGTAACAAAATGATTTTCTTTTTCATGGTGTCATCTTTAAAATCTGACTGCAGGTGAGTGGCTGGGATTGTCACTTCTTACTACGGTGTGGAGGTGGTGCTGGTGTTTCTGAACAGGACTCTCCAAAAGAGCGCTTCTGCGGGAAGGTTGTTACTCACACTGGTGAGACGTGCACTGGGAGTGCGGGATTCTGTCCATGAGCACTGGGAGCCTTAAGGATGGGTTTCTAGCTGGCCTGGAGCCTTTGGAGAGAGATCAGTGCCTCTGCTCTTGCTCAAAGAATGAGCTCAACGACTCTCGTGACAGAGAGTCCTGCCAATGATTAGCTACAGAGAAAGGCTTCAAAGACGAACTCAGGTAGATGCTTAAAGGGACAGCTCAGAAAACTTGGATTTTATTTTATACCTCTGTACATGTCCATTAAATTAATTCATTAAAGAGTAAACTGGCTATACACTAACACTTAAAAATATGTATTGGAGTAGGGCATGGTGACACATGCCTGTAATCCCAGCACTTGGGAGGCTGGGGCAGGAGGATCAGTGCAAGTTCGAGACCAGCCTGGGCTACAAAAGTGAGCTCAAGGCTATCTTGAACTACATAGTGAGACCCTGTCTCAAAAAGAGAAAAATAGATAGATGGATGGATAGATAGATAGATAGATAGATAGATAGATAGATAGATAAAATAGGTATTGGAGGTATAAGAAATGGCATTATGTGAAAAGCGGCGCTATGACACAACGCACGCAGGCATTCCATCCCATTCTATGTCTCTCATTTGATTCAGAACACTGAGCTTATGATCTTAAGCCACTCCACTGTTTGATTTGTGCTTCTACTTTGGAATTTGAAAATAAATGAAGCTCGCTGCTGGTATCATTGCATGCTGTGTTGTGATTACTGTCAATATTCCGGTAATGACTTTCTTTAAAGAACACCAAGTTTTCTCATCTCCCATATCAACTGTACAGTTTGGAGAGGTCGTGGGAGAGCTCTGTGCTTCCGTTAATTTATCTTTAAGGAATTTGAGCTATTCAGTGTAAAGAGCTTCCAAAAGTGTCTGTTTTTCTCCACCCAATAAAGGGGTGGATTTTAATCAACTATTTTAGAGCAAGATAAAAAAAAAAATTACTTACTCTTAATTTTTATAGATAATGTGAGTGATGTAAGTGGAGCCGCACTAATAGGTTTATCATTGTTTTCTAAATATTGATTGAGAGGTATTGCTTCTTTTTGAATGAGGAAGAAAAGAATATACATGTCGTGTCCCATGCCGACTTAGTAGATCCACATGGATCTTGTTCTTGCATAAATGTTATGAGTCCTCTCTCACTAGATGTTTCCTTTAATAAATACAGAATATTTTGTGTCTTTTTTTTTTTTTTTTTTTTTTTTTTTGCTGTTATGTCCTACTACTATTTGAAACTTGCAAAACACATAGTGGTAATTAAAGATGAAATAGATGGATGGATGGATGGATGGATGGATGGATGGATGGATAAGAAAGATAAAAATAACCTAATTCTTTTTTTAAAACCACAGTTGAAAAACAGCTGCAGTACATTCTCTAATCATAATATCAATATATGTAAATGTCTTTGGCCCCATCAATGACACATTTGTGTGTGTGCCACTGATATATTAAACCATAATTTCCACTACATTTTCGCCAACCCCATCACGTCTCCAAACCCTAAAACACAAGGTTCTCATGGACAACTACATACTCACTGCTAGTGATTCCATTTGATCAGGAGGACAAAGAGCGACAGTGTGGACCAGGTGAGGTCCTGGAGGAATAATGGGAAAATAAGTGCGCCCCCCCCCAAAAAAAATGGGTCATCCGCAGAAAGGATCATTTGAGGTTGATTTTACTATAAGAAAATTATACTGGCTTCAGGGATTTCCACTAACCAACTGTGGCCGTTACAACTGCAGGCTGCATCAGTGAAGACGGCTGGACATGTGAAGGGACCATTGAGAGCCTCAGGACGCAGGCTGGAGTCATAGTGATCCTCCTCATTTCAGCCTCCCTTGAACTGGGATTACAGGCATGCTCCACCACCGCTGGACTCGGTGGTCAGCTCTGCGGGCACAGGGACGGGGTTGGTGTAGCATGTGGTCCTGGGGAATGGAACCCTGGCCTCTGAGCCTGCCTCAGCTTTCCTAAAGCAGGCGCCTAGTCTGCTGAGCTATCTCACCGGCGCTTTGGGTGGCTTCGGTAGTGCACTGAATGCTGCTGCAGATAATGCCTGTGGGCATCTTCATACCTGAGCGATGGGGCAGAACCGCAAGCCGGCCACCACTGTGGTCTCCTCCTGGTGTGGCTGACACCCACCAAGCATTCTGGCCACTGCGCAGCTTTCTATTCCACCACCAAGGGAGGCTTTAGCCTGCCCTGCTTTTGCTGCATCAGGGCCCACGTCCAAACAAGCTTGGCTCCTATTCTCAGGTCTCCCCCTCGTGCTGCTCCTAGTCTGCAGCTGCTCTGCCCAGCTTCCTAGCGCCTTCCCTCTCCTGCTTTAGGCTGTGGGTAGCAGCAACCTGCAGGGAAAGTCCTGGCTTCCTGCTGAGCTCACCTTACTCCCAGTTCCAGACCTGTATACCTGCTCCTTCCGGTGGGACCCTTCACTCAGCACACACACTCATGCACTCGCACACACACACACACACACACACACACACACACACATACACACACACTAGCCCACGTGCTTCCTTCCCTGGCAGTCGCTGTCTGCAGCTGGGACTCTTGCTGACCTCCCCTCCCCACCCGCCCTCAGCGCCATCTGCTGAAGCTCACACAATTCAGTCCTGATCTTTCGTAGCATAGCAAGTCACCATCACCAAACAGTATTCCAAGGGAACATTGGAAAGCTCAAAGACGAGGCATTGGAAAAGGCCACCTCTTCAGGGCCACGTTATCACGGGTGACCTGTTCCCGGACGTATTTTGTCATTCAGTCTCATAAAAATTTGATAATTTATATCAACATGGACAAAGATGGATAAACAGTGGGCTTTTAAAAATAGAATGTTTGGGGCTGGCCAAATACTTCAGTAGATTAAAGCACTTGCAAGCAGGCACAGGGGCCAAGGGTTCAGTCCTTGGGTTTGTCGTGCTGGCCCAGCCCCCCGGGGCGCACTGAGATGGCATTGAGACTGGTTGTGGTGGCACATGCCTGTAATCCGAGCTCTTGGGAGGCTCTAAACAGGCAGATTGCTATGAGCCCAATCTAGTAGTGAGACCCTGAACACCCTGTAGACCCTTCCCTAAATATACAAAAAAAGAACATTTGAATACATAGACACCTATAGCAAAATTTTTTTGCATAGAGCAGTTAAATAAAAATACCTTTGTAGTAATAAATGGTAATGCAAATGAGGAATCCATTGAGATTTTTCTGAAAAAAAGATGGAGCCTGCTCTCTCCCGCAGAGGAGCCTGCAGGCGCTCTCCTCGGCTCATGTTTCAGGCGGTCCAAAGTAGAGCGGGGGTCAGTGGTGAGGGGAGCAGCTGCGCGGGCTTACGTGGCCCATTGCCTTAGATTAAATAACCTCTAAATGGCCAGAGGTTAATGTGCCAACCCCACCCAGACGGCTGTATTTACATTGTTACTGGGAAACGCCGGAGACATCTTCGTGCTTAGCAGGCTGAAAGAACAAGAAAGAGACCCTAAACCAACAGACTCATGCTTGCGCCACAGGGTAGCCCTCACAGGAAAGGCGTCTGCGCTCCCGTTGCCACAGTACTGCTTTTCCCTCCCTCCCAAGTGGATCCTCCCAGAAGCTGGCGAGGGGGTGCCAGGGCAGAGGTCCTCTTTTTTTTTAAAAATGAAGAAATAATAAGAAATTCTAAAGGCATTGGTCTGAGGCTCTCTGGAGGAAACTAGAGAAAGCAGACTTCAGGCTTGGAGGTTGCGCACAGTTGGCTCAGGTTGCTTTTACGTAAGGCCCCACGGGAGTGCAAGGTATTGTTCTTCAGGCCCAGGTTTATGGGTAAGCATTTGCTGTGGGGATGAATCTGCAGATAATGCGGTAGGGTTACAATGGGCGACAGAAACTTACCACGAATGCTTACATTGGAAATGCGTTATAATGAAGACTAATTGTCATCCACCCTCAGCCTCCTCCCTGTGTATTCCACTGTCCTCGCTGCTTTCTGAAGCAGAGCCGGAAGTGTGTTTCCTGAGCTGTTATTCTCACATGTAATTAAACTATGGCGAATGCCACAGGAAGCGGACTTGGAAAACCGTGATGGTGAGTCTCTGTCCACCTTATTCGCTGGGCCTGTCACAGCGCCACCTCAGGCAGGCTCTTCCCCACAGTCACAATGTCCACAAAAGGCAAATGCTTTGATGGAGTCATGACGTGCACCTGGCCACCGTCATACAAATGGGGACTTCATGGAAGAGGACCTCAGGAACTGCATCAGAAAATAGCAAGCGCAATAAGATAAGAGCATACAAATGGGGGGTGGAGTATTTTGAGGGGGGCTAGGGACAGTCACTTAACTGTAAACATATCTGTAGAGTGGGACTTGTAAAATGCTCCCTGGACCCAACCTGAAGCTAAGACGCCCTTCAGAATCCAGACTTCAAGCACCGGCGCTGCGCTGGGGGAGATAGCTCTGCAGCCCGAGTGCCTGCCTGGCAAGCAAGAGTACTTGTGTTGAATTTGATCCCTGGCTCTAAAAGACCCAAAAGGGTCAGCTGTGGGGAGCAGCACTAACCGCAAGTCTGTGGGAGACGCAGAGCTGCCACTGGGTGTTGGCTCTCATCAAACGGGGCACCCAACCCAACTCTTCAGTATCATACCATAATGGACGCTGAGCACCAAGACCGGAGGGAACTGGGTCTCCCCAACCCTCCCACCGAGTGGTCCTTGAACGCACAATGTTACGGATGCCCCCAGGCTTCAAACGTGTAATGGAGGACTCCTTAGGATTGGTGCTCTGCACAGATAAGCACCTTTTACAAGAACTTTAGGGAAGGGACTGCACTGTTGAGGCTGCTCAGATCACTGGATGATCCAGTCAGGTCTCAGCCTGCCCTCGGGGTGGGGCTGGTGCAGCACGTGGTGCCGGGGATTGAACCACGGTCCCTGCGGTTGCCTAAGGTTGCCTAAGCAGGCGCTTTAGACAGCTGAGCTATATCGAGGCCCCACTCATATTATTTTTGTATTTTTAAAAAATTTTTGAAGTATACAAAATATTTTTAAAAACATTAGAAACAATGTAAAATTTCATGGAACAAAATAATAACAATTCAATAATAGTTGCTGCAGTGCATGATGTTATCTTCAAATTGGTTAAGTTCCTAGATGTAAATTCCCTCTCTCTCTCTCCCTCTCTCTCTCTCTCCCCCCTCCTCAGTATCTCTCTCCCTCCCTTCCCCTCCCTCCTTCCCTCCCTCCTCTGCCTTCTTCTCTTCCTTTATATCACTGTATATGTATAGTTCTCTAATATCATGAGCTTCTGTGTTTCTCTTCACCATCTGAGAGCCTTTTTTTCTTTTCAGCACCAGAGATTGAACTCAGGACCTCACACTTGCCAGGCAAGTACTTATTCTACTGAGCTATCTCCCCAGCCCTTTATCTTGATTCACTGCAGGATACCCCTCCTAATCTCTAAGAAGGATTAGCAGATTAATTGCAGTTCCCTCACTGTTATATTTTAAATTGTGCTTCCATAGAATATAATCCCAACTCTCCTGGAAATGGGTGCTGGGGGTATCAATTTCAATTAAATAATAGTTAGTGGGAGACAGAAACTCAGGATAATTAAAATATTGCTAATTTTAGAATGATGAATGAGCTAGATAAATTCTGCACTCGATTATTTTAGAATTCACAGTTAGTTGGGGGAGCTGAACGTGAGAAATGACGCAGAGAAGCTACATCACTCTGAGAACGGCCACCAGCAGAAACCCAGGTAGCCAGAGCCACCCTGGGGAGGCATGCTGAGTGAATACCCAGGCAGAGCATCTTCCAGACACAAGGCAGCCTCGTGGGGGTGAAGGTCCACCCAGATGGATGGAGAACCCAGCTTCCTAATGTTCCAAAAAATGTGCTGAGTTATCACACATCCCAACTCTGGCATGGGGAAGAGAAAAAGTGGATACAGTGTGGTGTCATGGCTGTGATTCTGTCATGGCACAGGCCCTGTGTGCTGCCGACTCAGAGCTGTCGGGCCGTAGAACTTACCTGCATTCACTGGGTGGTATCTAGGGGTGAGACACACTCGAGGTACAATGTTGTGAGAGGAAGAAGGACTTTGGGTCCAGGGTCTTCAGAGGTTCTCACTGTCAGAACTGCTCACCTGCTGTGGCCTCTGCGGGTGCCTGCCCTGTCATTCCACTGGCATTTGCCAGAGGAGGCAGGAACGTGGGGTCTTCCCCGTCTGTTCTCACTGACCGTTTGATATGACGACTGGCGTGAGTGACTGACTGCTCGGGACACTGGTAGACTCACATGAGGTAATGCCTCGCACCTCTCCTCGGTGACATTCAGAGGAAGCTTGAGCCCTGTCACAGAAGTTGTCGGGGTGACACTAACTCATTAGCTAAATCGGTTCAGGCCTGCATTGTTGCTTTGAGGCTTACAGCCTGTGTCAATGCAGACAATGAATGTACAATTCCTAGTGCTCCTTCTGTTTCCACCTTCCCCAGCACTGGGATTCCAGGAATGTGCCACCACACCTGGACTCTTCTGTTGGCACACCACGCCCTGGACATGGGGCCAGTGATGCCTAGGGGACCTGGGATCGAACCCCAGATCCTGCACTTGCCAAAGCAGGTACTGAGTCTGCTGAACTATCTCGCTGACCCTTGTTGATGGAATTCTGATGACCTCACAACCTCAACTTCTCCAGTGTCTTCCTGCCACTCTCGAGGGACTACGAGAACACACATCTCTCACCTCAGTTCTTCCATGTTCCCTCCTCTTTGCTGTTTTCTACCATCCAGGAAATAATACTTCCTACCTCTAATTCCTTTGCCCTGTCTTTGGAGTTAAATAAAAGCCTTAGCACCCCCCAGGCCGGCCTTCCGTTTGCTAAAAGTATGCTGTAAGTACCACTTTCAGAGGCAAGGAAGTGGCTTCCTGATTAATCATACCTCATAATCTAGATGGTTAATCACCTCATCCTACAAAATGTCTGGAGGCAGACGCTGGCTCCCTGAGCTTCCAAATCCCCAGGGCTATTCATCCTTTGCTGTGCTGACCTTGTTACACTGAGTATTTTATGTCACCTCTTGGGCACAAGTAGGCACTACAATTATAGGTCTGAGCTACTCATGTAAGGAATCTGAACAGGAAGGAAAAGGACACAGAAAGTCTTTGCTTCTGGGTCGTCCACCTGTACTAAGTTGGAAGACCCATCGCTTTCGTATTTAACAGGATGCCTGCTACCAGGAATAGCCCACACATAACCTCAAAACAATCAGAGGAAGAGCAGTGAGATCCCCGTAAGGGTGAAATCCCCTGGGATTCCCTCCCTGGAGCTCAGCTGCCTAGAACATATGCTCATCAGATACCGCAATGAAATTAATGTTGGTTGAGTTAATAGAGAAGAGGAAGATGTAGCTTCATTGGCGAGCTACTCTCCATCCCAAGTGATGAGGAGCAGTTCGTAAGACCTCGCCTCCTAATGAAGCCTGCCATCTTGTTCAACTAGTACCTGGCTGAAAACATCAAGGCCCTATTTAAGTCAGTTTGCACTTTTGCTTCTTATATATTATTACATAATGCAAGCAGAACATTCACAGTTTGATTCCTGGTACAAAAAAAAAAAAAAAAAAAAAAAAAAAAAAGGATGCTATATGTTTACCTGCATTCTAAAATTTGTTAATCATTTATTTATTTGTTGCAGGGTCTCACTGTGCAGACTGGACTCATAGTGATCATTCGGTCTCAGCCTCCCCAGCACTGTGTTACAGGCACGTGTCACCCTATCCAGTTTTGGTGATTGGCACGACATGCCCAAGGTTCCAGGACCAGCATGCCACGCAGTACTAGATATTGAACCCAGGTCCTTATGTTTGCCAGGCAGGCACTTAGACCACTGAGCTATTTCCCCAGCTACTTACATAGTTTTGAAACAAGGTTTTTCTATGATGCCCAGTTGGGCATTGAACTCCTGGTCTCAAGCCATCTTTTGGCTTCATCCTGTCTAGTAGCTGGGAATACAGGCATGTGTGATCATGCCACATATGAATTATGATTTAAATAGTGATTTTAAAAAGTTGTGATCTTTGTGAGAGAAGAATAATTCTGTGGAAAAGACACTTCAGACAATAATGAACAGCTCTGCAGATAGGGGTGTGTGTGTGTGTGTGTGTGTGCACAAAATGTATATTAAATTACGTCTTAAAACTCTTTAGGTTAAATATAAAGAAATGCTTATGAGGCTTAACAGACAAAGATAGACCAAAAGTGCCTATTTTAATTCGTAGACCAAGCACTACCGTAAATATGATGCAGCAGTAGAGAGACATTTTGGTGGGTCATGGAGGGCCTGCGGTCTTCTCAGGTGTGTGTGTCACACCCTCCTGAGCTCCCCTCAGATCTGTGTGTGGAACAAAGAAGAAGGAGCATGTAGTAGATTGAATTGTTTACAGAGAAATACATTCAAAAGAAATATGCCAACACACACACACATAAACACACAAAAAATGAGTTTATGATTTGAAGGCTCACTAACATTTGTAATGAGATATGATGTTGAACATTTCAAATTATATTTCAGGGAGCATTCATCTCAAAATTTCTTAGACCATGTTTTTCCCTTGGTTTCTTAAGGACCTCTCTTTTGAACATGGAACTGGGTGACATTTTAACTTCTTGAACATTCTGGTCTAAAATGAAGATATAATACAGGCAGGAGAATAACATCAGAGTTATAACTGAAATACAAAGAACTGAAGTGTCCAATTTATCATACATACATGAAAATAGCATGTGTTTCTCATGACTATGAAAGTAAATGGAACAGTAGGGTGATGAGAGGATAAAATATCAATGTAGATGAAAAGCGAAGTAACCCTTTCAGTAATAAACTTCTACTGTATTAAATATTCATGCAACAAGCCCCATTTGAAGGTAAATATTTAATTTAGTTGTTTTAGGTAATGGCCCGAAGTAGATGCTATTCTCATAATGAAGTCATAGGTCTTCATTAGTAAAGTGCCTAAGCTATTAAACTTAAATCACTGAACTCCAAATCCTCTGAGGTTTTTTTCTTTCTTTTTTTTCACTTTCAGCTCCAGTCCCCTTCCTGACCAGGCCTGTCCTCCATTTCATAGTTCCGGAAGATCACCATCCCTCATCAGCTTAGCCTGAACACGGGTTCTCTTCTGTGTAGTAGGTTTCCTCCTTGAGAGTAAGTGGCAGACTGCCAGGGAGAGATCACACTTTACGTACGTGAACCGCAGGCAGCAACTCACCTCAGAGCCTACAGCTCCTTTTTCTTGGACACAGGGCAGCCCGGCCCATCCTCAGGGGCACAGGATGTCCCATGATGCTCTTGACTCTGGGGCAGAGCGTGAACACCCGATGACCTGGAGTATTTCCGTGTGGCTAATCATTCCTTGCTGTGCCCCGGAAGCATAAACTATGCTCTGTCTGGACCTCCTATGCTGACTCTTGGTAGAAGGAACTGCATGAAGTTGCCTTTCTAGACAGGTCTTTGCTGGTCATATTTCCTAGGGAACCACAGAATCACAAGTATGAGCACTAGAGCTTATTTACAATTTATAAACTTATTGTTTATCCATCCTGTATATAGATGTACAATTCTTATTTTTGTATGTGCACAACCATTTGATAATGTTTACCCAAATAATTTGTGACTTATGTTCTTGTATTTAATGAAGTTGTGTTTTTAATTAGATAGAGTTTTGGCATTTGAAGAACAAAGCTATCTAGTGCATGAGCTATACACAAGCTTTTGGGGGGCATTTTCTGACCTTCTTTTTTAAAATTTTATGTGTGTGGTAGTGTCTAACGTGCAGGTCAGACTTGTGGTGATCCTCCAGTTTTCAGCCTCCCCAGTGCTGTGATTACAGGTGTGCACTACCACACCAGGTTTCAGCAGTAGGGTCAGTACTCTCCAGGTGTGACCAACACTGCATTTAGCACCAGGGATTGATCTGCAAGCTTTCTGGGGCAGGTGCTTAGACCACTGAGCCGTCTTCCTGGCTCTCAGTAACATTTTTCAGGTCACCTGAAGGTGCATGTCTTACCTAGTAAATATCCTTTTAGTGTATTTTAAGTAATTTATAGAATTTTAGGGCATATATATATATATATATATATATATATATATATATAAAGCATGGAGGGTCTACTTTTACAACTTGAGAAAAATGTAGCAAACCTATAGTGTTCACACAAGGTTCCAAGCATCACATTCATATTTAAAAATGGCCAGAGTCCCTCTTTGAATACAAATCATTGTTCTTGTGTGGCTGTTTGGGTTTGTCCTTTCTGTGCTAAGTTCAATAACACCTTTCCATTCCTCCTTTAGCGGTAAAAGTGATGCATATTTGAGAACATTGCCTAAAGTTATTTAGACATGAAATTATGATTCTATGAAAAATGGGGTAAAACAAAACTAGACTTGTCTTCTTAGCGCTTTGCTCAGAAAAATGGAGCGCTGGTCAGATATAATCCAAATGTATGTTGTGCTATACCATTAGTGCCTCTGAGAAATCAATGGTGCAGGAATAGTGCTTAGCTTCACTTAATTCTCTAAGTCCTGGAACAATGAAAGGGAAACAGATCCATGTTTATTGAATATTGCCAGTTGGGGAATTACACCAAGCAGCAGATTGAGACAGATTGGCTGGGCAGGCAGATGACATTTGAGGCCCATGGAAACTTATCATCAGTGAACATTTGTTAACCACGTTATCTGTGAGATACTTGGATAGCTCCCCTTCCGGACAGGACTGCCCTGTGGTGCTCTTGTCTAAGTATAACTGGGTCAGTGCTTTTGCATTTCAAGTGTGTGCACCCTTTGTTTCTTAGAAGTGTTGAATAGTACCAATGAAAATTCATGAAGGAAGGAAGGAAGTTTTATAAGAATTCAAGTTGGTGGTAACAATCAGGAGTTGGAGGAAGGTAGGAAAATGGGGAAGTTAAAGGGGGCTTGGAGGATGCAAAAAGAGAGAATGCCAATGGAAAAGCAAATTTAAAGCTGTTTCTTTATTTCCTCTCTTTCTACCCTTCCTTTCTTCTCTGTCCCAAGAAGTTCTTGCTACTTGTTCTACTTCGGAGTCTAACTTCTGGATATGTTTCTCAGAGGTTTGAAATGTTTCCTAGGTGCTATGGTCAGGGGTCCCTAGAAAAACGGGTGAGAAATCACATGTCATCATGATTTAGAAATGATTTTTTTGTTACCATATTGTATTTTGGATGGCACTTGATATTTAGTCAGTGTTAGGACAGATTTTGTTCTACCAGAAAAGTAGCATTCTGAGAAAGAAAAGGGCAGGGTGAAAGAGAAAGTGGAACTATTCTGAGAGAGTTAAGCAGTACTCAACAAAGGAATGATGAAACATTAAAGGGACAGGCATAACGGAGTGTGTATGCCCACGAGAAGAAGACATGGTCCATCGCCGAGAGCTGCATGACCGCACTTATGTAGCTACGAGTTGGGCTGGGCAGAATGGAAGTGGATGGGGACAAGAGGAGCTGGCAGAAGTTGGTCACAGCTGCCTGAAGAGAGGGGATCAGGTAATGGCAGATAGTAGGCAGAACAGGACTCAGGCAGGATTCTGTCTGATGACTTGTATGGCTTAGGCAGTGTCTCTAACTCTCCCAACCTCAGTTGTGAATTGATGTGTTTCAGCATCAAACCTACAACCATGTTAGTAAACCGAGTCCCTGTGGACATCCGGCACGGAGCAGTTGTTCATGTCCTGTTAGCATAGGTTGCTTCTCTATGGTCTGACAATTGCCAACAACATCCTGTGCAGGGGCAAGGGTGTCCCAAACAGGTCCCTGTTCATCATGCAAGGTTATAGCCGTGAGCACTTAGAACCAACTGGCAGGCAGGGCCTTGTCTTGGGTTGAGCCTGCACGCCAAAGCCAGCAAGATGAGCATTTGTCTTCTCAGAGTTGCAAGTAAAAAAAAGGGAAGGAAGGCTGCAGTAGGAGTTGAATCTTTAGGCTGTGATCCAAAGATAGCTTTTAGTAGATTACATCTATAAAATATGTCCATTTCTTTCTAATTCTAAATTACCTCAACCATAGAAGGCAACCCAAAGTGCTTTTAACACATAAAAGTTATTATAAAAGTACACTGTCATTCTCTGCTGAAGGGTAATAGGGAAAGCCAGCCTGCTGTAAGAAAATGAAAAGAATCAGGCTACAAGGTGAAGAATGTGTAGTTTTGCAGGTACAGAACGGGATGTGTGTGCCTGAGCACACCAGCCCATAAATGCGTGCCGCTACAAGTGCTTGAAGAGCTTGACCTGGGGAGCAAGGAGGATATGGACTTAGGCAATCTCAGGAAGCAAGAAAGGGGACCCTTGCGCTAGTTCCCCCTCCCATCCCATGCCCATCTGTTGGGCTTTCAAAGATTGGTGGTCAGAGAAGATGGCATTTTAGTGACATGGAAAATACTGAGTTGGCTGGGTGTGGGCAATCCTGAGAATGCTGAGAACATTGCCTTCGATGTGGGGACCCTATCATAGGCCTACATTTGCACCCCACATATACTACCAGTCAATTTTTTAAAAAATTGCCTGTGAGATTTTTACTCTTCCATCCTTTGTTCTTTAGCGTAACAGTGGGCCTGTTCAATAAATGTCTCTGTCCCACAACTTATGAAAGTAGGTGATGATACAATGCATTAAAAACTTAGTTTATACTAGCTATATTCTTTTATTGATTGATTGATTGATTTTGTAGGACCAGGGATCAAACTTCAGGGCGTTGCATTTGCCAGACAGGCGCTTGTGCCCCTGAGCTATCTCCCCAGCCCCAATACCAGCTACATTTTAATGCCTTCCTGGCACATGTTGACTGTCAATGTCTTCTATTGCTATGTCGGTCAACTTAATTCTTTTCTGTTTCTCGAGAGAGAGACAGATAGTGAGAGAGAGAGCGAGAGTGAGAGTGAGTGAGAGAGACAGAGAGACAGAGAGACAGAGACAGAGACAGAGGCAGAGACAGAGACAAAGAAGACACTTACACAGTAAGTGTGCTGCTGTGGGCAAATTCGACTTCTTAAAAACAATTCCTATGTTTTGTGACACAATATTTCAGCTAAGTCAGGGAGAAAGGAGCTCAGCAGGCCTGGAGGAAGGCTATAGCCCTGTAGAGCAGGTAGACTACAGATAAGGGGGCACTCTGAAATTAGAGCAAAGAATAAATAAATCCAGGTTAACATAACAAGCTAAGGTATTTAACAGACATACGAATAGTCTACCAATAATAATTCTATAGATACAAATAAATATGATACCATTTTAATATTTATGTAGAGAAACATTTAAAACTGGTTAATTATAGCACTACAGAGAAGGAGAGAAGAGAGATCTCTCACTTTGGACAGAGGTCATGATCTGCAATGAATCCTTTTATGCATTTAGTGCAAGATCCCATTATGCAGCTGCAGCTTGGACTCATAGTGATCCCCCTGCTTTTAGCTACCCAAGCACTGGGCTTATAGGTTTATAAGCACGTGCTACCACACCTGTTCTCAGTGGCCAGCTCAGCATGTCTGGCAGCGGGGCTGGCACAGCATGTTGTGCCTGGGATTAAATCCCTTCCCTGAGCTTGCTTAAGAAGGAATTGGGTCTGCTGAGCTATCTCGCCAGCTCTGGAATGAAATTTTTATTTTTTATTTATTTATTTATTTATTTATTTTTTGTCTTTTTTGAGACAGGGTCTCGCTATGCAGTTCAGGCTGGCCTTGAGCTCACTTTTGTAGCCCAGGCTGGTCTCGAACTCACACTGATCCTCCTGCTTCAGCCTCCCGAGTGCTAGGATTACAGGCGTGCACCACCACGCCCGGCTGGAATGAAATTTTTAAAGGAAGAATTTGTGTAGTATTTGTCAATATTTAAATTTATGTAAGTGAATTCTAATATGGTTTCTATGAGGTATATCGGCCTATCATTAGGTATTTTAAAAGGTGTTTCTGATAGCATTTGAGTAATACTGGAAAGCTAGAAATCACTACATGTCTATCCAAAGAGATTATCAATAGTAAACTGTGCGGTCTCAGAGAATGAGGCTTTCTTTGACCTTTTAAAGAGTAACAGGGACAGATCTACCCAGAAAAATGCTAAAGTAGCCGTAAAAGTGGCAGAGAAGTGTGACTTTTACGATTGCCTACTGTGAATCATTGAATGTGAAATAACTTGGTTTTTTACTGAAGCCTCAAGAACCAGAAAATACTAACAAGGCTAAACCAATGGAGCAGCAGATCTCCTGGGGATGCTCATTGATTCAGACTGAAAAGCACATTACCAAGTCATGGTAAAAAGGAAAAAATAGAACATGGTATTAGACCAAGCTTTGCACTGTCAGAAGACATGGCTTGATCTAAGAGTCCCTGAGGTTTTATTCCAGGGAAGAGACATGCATCCGTAGACCAAAGCTGCCTTATACTGTCGCACACCTCTTCAGTTAAGCTTGTTAAGTGAAATTTTAAACAACAGAAAATACAAGAGTGAGATTAAGGGCAAGTTTATAGAACCAAATAAAATCTTGGAAGGATGCTCAGGAAGTGCTGGACCAATGGACTGTGCAGGACGGATGTTGAGAAAGCAGGGCAGAAGGGTGCAGGGTGCAGAAGAGGACCTGGCTCTCCACTGCTGTCTTCCGTGGTGTCTGAACTTCATGCCATGAGCCAGTTCCGTGTCTTTAACAAGTGAAGAAATTGTAACAAAATGAAAGAGGGTGAGAACGTGTTACATTTTATAGGATTTCAAAGAATAAAACAAACTGAAAGAAATTTCCTCCCAAATAACCAATTCTCAATATAAACGCAGGCACTAATAAAAGCAGGACATAAAATGAAAGGCAAATGACAAACTCAGAGAAATATATTCAGTGCCTGTGACAGGAACATTTTTAAAGATGAGGGGTGGGTAGGTGGGTGAATGCATAGACACAGGGACCTCAAACTAAGCAGCTATGCTGAGTACTCAACACCTAGGTTACTATAATTGTTAATTTGTGCAACAGATTTAAAGATTAAAAATTGACATTATAACAACCACTTTTAATCAACTAATCTTGTTTTGAAAATCTGTAACATACGTGTTGTTGCGTGTTATCTTGTTTCTGTCTTCTATGTGTTTTTGCTTCTGTTTTTACTTTTCAAAGTAAAATTAAACTAAATTTTTAAAAATTCCAATCCAAAAAGTAAAAATAAAAAAATATATATATAAAAACCTGGGTTACTCTATGAATCACATTTTCAATAAAAACATCACATTGGGGAAATTATTTTATAGTTTTAAGTGAATTCCAAGCATATCTATTCTTCATTATTGGACCGCAATCTTGAAATAAATTTATGAGAAAGCATATTTTCTGCTTATATTTCTTTATTGTACATATTGTTTTCTATTCTATTAATAATACATTTTTGAATTCTAACTAAATAAAGGATTCTGATGTTAAAGTCTCAAAGCAATCAAAGAAATGTTTTCTAATATTTTTGGAAACATAGGCATATCATTTTAGCATGTTAGGCTAGCTTTTCAAGTGTTTATTTTATATTAATGAACAGTAGTTCATTTTCTGGCAAAACATCTGGCAAGTATTTTCAATTCATCAAAATTGAGTGTAATAATTAACAAGATATACGGTGTTTTGTAGGCTTGGCATTCTTTAGGGAAATCTCTCAGTCTGAAAGACAAGGGATTTACTGCCAGTAGCACTTAAATCCCAATGTAAGCCCTAACCAACTGTCAGGCAGAAATTAAATTATTAGCTCTATCAGTGAGTGAGCACGTAATGAAACACTCAGGATTGCTATCCTTTTATTTTTCAAAAATTATTTTTTTAAATATAAAATTTACAGGAGCTCTCTTGAGTCTTGAAATACAACAAAATGAACTGGTGGACCCCTCTCTGCAGGACACACCCATGCTCGTGTTGAGGAGAAAAAAAGACACAATAGCCCTTCATCTTGTGTTCCTGGTAGCAGAGGGAGTGATCTTGCTGCCTCTAGAGTCTGCACTGAGCCCCGGCTCTCCTTCCATGTGCAGGAAGAACTATTCCGCCTGTGACCGCGGACAGTGTCTCCACAGCCAACTCAGCTTTGGTTGCGATCAAACCCATTTGTGCTGTATCAGCATCCCGAATCATGACAGGAACATTGTGCACTTCTGGGTGAGGGTAGCAGGTGAGTTTGCCTACGCTCACTCATCCTCAAGACTCAGATGTGTGAACATTCAATGAACTCCAAGTCAGACAATATGGCGAGGCATTGGATTCTTCTTTCGTAACTCATGACCCCAAAGAGAACACACAGAGAATAAAACTATGTTTTTTCAATTAAGTCCGTGTCAGTTTTCCTTCTAAGATATAGGAAAAACTGGTGGTGCTTTTATAAAAATGACCACATGGCTTGAGGTATTAAATAAGTTTAATAACTGGCTACATTCTTTTCATAATGTCTTTATTGAGGAAGTACTTCAATTATTTTTACTCTACATCGTTACTTATATTTAAGAATTGTTTGTTTTTTTTTTTTTTCCTCTACCAATATCGATTAGAAAATTTATCACATCTACACCCTGTGCTCTGTATAATTTTTTTTTTCTTTTTGAGACAGGGTCTCACTGTGCAGTTCAGGCTGGCTTTGAGCTCACTTTTGTAGCCCAGGCTGGTCTCGAACTCACAACGATCTCCTGCCTCAGCCTCCCAAGTGCTCGGATTACAGGCGTGCGCCACCACGCCCGGCACTGTATAACTTTTATGAGGACAACAATATGCAATGTGTTAGTTATTGTGAATGTACTACTAACATGTTTTGAAACTCTCATATTGTTATCTCTTATTAAAAGTAATAAAAAAAGAAAAAAAGAGAATTTTTTGCAAACTAACAAAACAGATTAGCATCCTATAGACAGCTCACAAGCAGATTGGTGTGGTATCTTTAAAGACCCACGATGTGAGGGCCTGTGGACTTGGGAGACTTGTGAGGAAATGAAAAAAAGCAAAACTTTCTCTGCTCCAGGAGCATCCGCATTGTGATGCTCCATTTCTGCCTGTGTCTGTAAGGCTCCCTCCCCTCTGAAGGTAATGTGGCCTTCTCTGGTCCCCTGTGCCTTGTTCAGAGTTAACCCCTCTGAGACCTTTCCTGTAACAGCATGGGAGAAAACTGGTATGCCTTAGGTTAAGGGGCCAACTAACAAAGTGGGGAAGTTGGTGATGGTGGTGGTGGTGTGGCGGTTGTGTTGAAAGTGGAGCTGGAGGAACAGGAAATGGAAGGATGGATGGAAGAGACATCAGCAGAGGTGGTGTTGTTACTGGTGACGGCAGAAGTTGAGAAGGCCAGGCTCCTTCCTGGCCCGGAGCCTGTGCACAACGAGAGATACCCAGAAAGCTCTTCTGCTCGGGATCCCAATCAGGTCCTCCTGTTTTCAGACCATGGATTTTGAAACTCTCGATAGCATACTTGAAATCTTAAGTTTATTTTGTGCTCATTCCTTCCATATCCTCCCATAATCCAGCCATAAAAATAATTATTTTTAAACTGGAGGCTTATGGCCTATGAGGAAAGGTACTTTTTAAAAATTATAGTGTACTGGAAGAAAATGGGAAATATTGCTGTGTGTGTGTGTGTGTGTGTGTGTGTGTGTGTGTGTGTGTGTGTGTAATCCTGATGTTAAATACATTTTGCCTCTGGGTGAAAAATCAAGTGCATTTGAAATCTACTACATAAAATTGTAGGCTCCATATTTTATTGCATATGCTTTAAGCACATTAATTGATTGCACCAATATCTCCTTTACATGTAAGAGTAAGTACAAAGAACAAGCAGGTTAACATTTGCAAGTTGTTTGAAAGAACGCTTAAAGCCTTTGGAAACTCTGTGTGATTATTAAATAGCATCGCACTCATACTTCTATGTTTCTTTTTGCTACCCTACACCATAGCTGTGTTAGTGTCAGGTTCAGTGGCGCTCATCATTTATTGGTTGAGTAAACAGAAAGGACACTTGACAGAAGCCATCTTTAATCTTCTTATAGGTGGTAGAAGTAGGATTATGCACTTCAGCACACATTTCATTAGTAAGAAGCCCAGGAGGAATCGAGAGAGGGCAGTATTTGGGGCACCCCATTTGTCCTATTTCCCTGCTTCCCAACTCTACCTTCTACTAAAAGTCATTCTGGGCCAATATGTATTTATGTAAGCCTATGGCAACCTCTATGGAAGCAATAAAATAGTAAGGGCAACCTAAGATAATCACTGTGAATTTCTCC
This sequence comes from Myocastor coypus, assembly GCA_004027025.1. Lineage (NCBI taxonomy): Eukaryota > Metazoa > Chordata > Mammalia > Rodentia > Myocastoridae > Myocastor > Myocastor coypus. Next base: position 24,052 of record PVJA010001596.1, read on the forward strand.
ATTTGTGAATGAAATCAAGCAGAAGTCAAGCCTTCCCTCTATCCATTTTCAGGAGAATTCTTCTGTGAGGGCAAACCCTCGGCAGCAGGAAGAGCAGTCCAACATGCCTTATCCAGCCACAACTGAATTCTTCACTTGACTCTGACATCTCTCCTTCCCACACCTAAGGGGACCCAAGTGAGGGGCTGTGGGAACTACCAGCATTGCTGATAACCAGGCACTTTCATCCAGAAGAACAAATTAAATGTCTACGCTTCCAAAGACAAGAAGTGCTAGCCTGAGTCTGTTATTATGGAAATAGGTTAATGATCCACTTCCTGTGGTGCTGAGGCTGTGGAGAAATGATCACTCAGGAGACCTCACGTGGTGTGTGGTGTGCAAGCTGCCTTCTGGGGTGATGGACCCAGAGTTCACTAGTGGTTTTGCTCTCTTTTTCATACAAGAGAATAAAGGTGGAAGATACATAAAGGCAGACTAACTTTGTTTAGAGGAAGAAGCATTGGCCAATGAAGCGGTACCTTCAGTTGCTAGCATAGTGGTGAATATTCATCGCCCAAGTTCTCATGAGGACCAGATCATCGTTTTACCTGTGAGAACCATTGCAGAGGTTCCTGCAGTGGGACTCTAAGGCCCTGGATTCTGCATCATTCTCAGCATTGCAGTAATTCCACTGTGGCATCCAGGAACTTGCCACCCAGGCAAGTCTCTGAATTCCCAGGACTCTTCCTCATAAGCAGTCGCAGCTGCGCCTTCCCCTCACACTCAGTCCTTAACTTGATGCATCTGGGGGACGGTGCATAACAGCTGTACCTTGGTTCCCAAGTCCAGGGCTTTCTTTTTCTCATGATTATATGAGAGTATTTCTGCACACATAGTCTCTGGGAAGAAAACGGCTGTGTGCTTTGGAAAATGATCAGCCTTTCAAGGCGCATGGGAATGCAAGCTTGTAATCCATTTCTATGCCAGAGACTGCGACATGCGTTTGTGTGGGGGAATAATTATTATGTCTTAAGTTTTTCTTTGTATAGGAGGAGTTGGAATTGCAGGAAAGCATTTGTAAAAGTCTTTCTAATGTATGAAGAATGTGACTGTGAACATGTGGGTCTGGATAAAGGATATAACTTTGTGTAGGATGGTGACCTCAGGTGAAGAGGTAGATTTGTCATTTTAAGCAGGGGACTAAAATTTGTTGCATAGAAACCCTTTCATATGCTATAGATGGATTACTCTCCTCAGATTTTCAATGCTCTAAAACAAAATGTTTTTTAAACATAATTATATATTTATTCATATAAATCCAGATAGTCTTCAAAAAATCCCATTAGTCACCCTGTAATATTTCTTGAAGAAATGAACATAGCCGCAAGTGTAATTCTATTATTTTTAAATTTCAAGAATGTGGGAAAACAGAAGGATGATTGATATAGAGACACAAATGTTGCCTGAAATATTCAAATTATTTTAGGATCTATTATTTGGTCTTTTCAAGAATTGTTAAAACATCAAATGAAGAAATCGTTTTATCAGTGAAAACTTGAAAAGATATTAAGATAATTGATTTCATTTCTTCCAAGTTAGATGAAAATATTATTCTGAGCTGCTGGAGAGATAGCTCAGTGGTCTAACTGCCTGTCTTGCAAGCACAGGGACTTGAATTCAATCCCTGGTACTGCATTCTGCGCTGGCCCCAAATTGAATCATGAATTTAAAAACATGGACTTTAAATTTAAGGAAATGAAAAAAAGAAGAAAACATAACTGGGAAAAAGGAAAAATGGAAGCAAAGCATTTATAAATAAATGTGAGAAAAGAGATCGAAGGGAGAGTGTAGGGAAAGATATATCACATCCAAGTGAAAACTCCCTATGATGAATCTGATGGTTATGGATGTTGAAACTTTACCATTAGGTTTTAAAAATAAGTTATATGGATTAAGACAGATTTTAACGAAAACTGTACTTTACCACACCCCTAATCCATTGTGCCATGTCACCATGATGGACAGGAAGAAAATAGAAGCTCAAACAGGTATATATGTAGAAAAAAAAAAAAAAAAAAAGGAATGTCTTAATGGCATTCTAACGTAGCTGTGAATAGGTTTCTCAGGACTCCAGAAGTTTGTTACTTTATTTTATTATTTTAAATGTATTCAGTACAGGGTCTACAGTATCTCACTACGCGTAGATCTGAACTCGTAGCGATCTTCCTGTTTTCCGCTTCCAGGGCCCTGAGATTACAGGTGCACGCCACCATATCCAGTCTCAATCACTGTCTCGGAAGGTTCTGAAGGTGAGGCCATATGGCACATCCGGGATGACTCCAGAAATTTAAAAAGAGTAGTTTCTTAAAGATTAATTGCAATGTGAAAGTTCAAAACACTGTAGTGGGCTTTTTCATTCTATGCACTGGTGAAAGAATGTGCTTCCAAGGGCAAGTAATGATTGTGGAGCACCAAAGAAAGCTTAGAGGCTCAAATTTTCCCCGAACTGCAGTTTGAGAGATGTTGTATTAACCCACTCTTTCTGTGAAATTGATTAGAAGATAAGCATAAAGCAGAGGAATTTGTAAAACATCTGTCAAAAACTTCAATGGAGTATTTTTTGGAAACTAACAAAATACCGAACTTGATACCATAATTGATACGGAATGGTGATTAATTCAGAGTAAGCAAAAGCAACCCCACAGCATAAAATTGGAGGACAGGTATTCCTCATGCTGAGTTACCATAAAGCTACCCTGTACCATCACAGCCTGATTCCGCCTTCCAGAATATAAATTTTAAAAATCAAGTAAGATTCACAGAAACATCTTTAGATATTTTGGGAAAATTAATTTTGACAAATGCACCAGGGTAACTCAAGGACAAAGTTAAGTCTTTTTAATAAATGATGGTGGAAGGACTGAATGTCTGTGTGCAAAAAAAAAAAAAAGGGAAGAAAGGAAGGAAGGAAGGAAGGAAGGAAGGAAGGAAGAAAGAAAGAAAGAAAGAAAGAAAGAAAGAAAGAAAGAAAGAAAGAAAGAAAGAAAGAAGCTTGGGCTAGATCTATCCTGAGAATGAACAGAAATTGATATAATACGGGTAAGAAAAAAGCTAAAGTTATAAAACTTTAAAAAAAACTCATAACGCTTTATATGACTTTTGTAGTAGAACATTACACAGAGATTGCAAAATTACTAATTCTAACAGGAAAAGAAATAGATAAGCTGAATATCCTAAAAATTAAATGTGTGTTCTTCAAAAGGACTTTGAATTCAAAAGATGCAGATTTTTTAATGCAGTGTGCCCTTCAAATGGCTGAAAACAGTATCTCATTGAAAATTTTTATCTTTGTTCATTAGGCAGATTGACTTGTCTTTCCTATTTTTAATTGGGTCCTTCTCAATTTTGTTTTGGGGTAATGCTTGTTCCAGGAATGACCTTGGGAGGATTATTTCCTTTTCCATTTGAAAGTCTGCCTAGTTATGACGCTAGATCTCTAAGTTCTTAAAAAATTCATCAGTGAATCCATCAGGACCTAGGCTTTTCATTGCTGGTACATTTTTAATTACACTTTGAAGTTCAGTGACAGGCATTAGGTTACTTAGAATTTTCATACCTTCTTGACTTACTTTGATAATTCATACATATCCAGGATTCTGTCCCATTTCTTCTGTTTTCCATTTTATCAGAGAAAATATATTGGAGGTATTGATGATCCTCTGAATTTCAAAAAAATCCATTCTGTTTCACACATTTCATAATGTATGAATTTGAGTGTTTTCTTTCCTTTTGATAAGGTTGATAACCCAATCAAAATATCACTAACACATGCCACAAGAGTAGGAGAAACATTCCTAAAAATTTTTTGGAACCAGAAGAGACCTAACATAGCAAAACCAATTCTAGACAACAAAGTTAAGACAGAGGGTATCACTACTCCTGAAATGAAATTATACTGCAAAGCTATTATGATGAAATCAACATGGTCCTGGTACGGAACAGATTAGAAGATAAAGAAACAAAGCCAAACACATTCAGTCACCTTTTCTTTGAGAAAGGGGCCAAGCATGTTGACTGGAAGAAAGATATTTGTTTTAGTAAGCAAGGCTGGAAAAACTAGATGCATGACTATCACCATGCACTACAGTAAAACAAAATGGATCAAAGATATAAATATTAAATCAGAAACATAAATCTTCTGGAAGAGAATATATGTAAAACACTTGAAGACATAGATGTTTGGATGTTTAGAGAGACTTTGTGAACAAAACCCCAAAGGCAAGGGAAATGCTATGAAGAAATAACTCCTGGGATCTCATCTTATTAAAAAGCTTTTGCACAGCAAAAGAAACCAGAGTGGAGGAAAAAGCCTTAGCCAGTTATTCTTCAGACAAACATTAATATCTAAAAAACACATAATGAATTAAAAAATAATCAGATCCCCCAAAATGTAAAGACCCAGTTCATAAAGGGCATGCAAAACTAATACATACTTCTCAGATGAAGAAGTACAAAATACAAATCAATATATGAGAAAACGTTCAACATCACTGATCATTCAAGAGATGCAAAGGAAAACAATGCTAAGATTCGATTTCATTGCAGAAAAAATGGCTATTACCAATAAATCAAAGCCTGATTGGGTTGTGGGCAAAAAGAAATCCTTTGCCACTGTTGGTGGCCTTGTAGACTGGTGCAACTACAGTCGAAATATGTGTGGAGATTCCTAAACAGAAAAACTAGGACTAGAGCTGGCATTTGGCCCAGCTATTCTTGATATCTTTCAAAAAGAATTAAAAGCATCATACCACCGTGTTATATTCACCCCCATGTTTATAGCAGCACCATTTGTACCATAAATCTTGGAAATAACCCAAATGTTCATCCACTGATGTATGGATTAAAAAGATGTATTTTTAATGCAAGGGAATGCTACTCAGCCCTGTAGAAGGGTAAATTTGAAGCATTTGAGCTAAATGGATAGATCTTAAGACCATACTCTTAAATGGAATACATTAGACACACATATCTAACTATACCATTGTCTTTCTTTGTGTGAAGCTGAAAGTGTAAATAAAAACCAATACGTATAATAGATATTGTGAAACAGGAAGAAACTGTTCAAAAGGAAAGGGGAACTGGAGAAGAGGATGAGAGAGAAATATAAAATGAAAACAAAGCTTTGTAAATAAAGAGGTTAGGAGAACGGGAAAAAAGGAACTAAGATATATCATGTCCAGAGGTAAGTTCCTTGGGATGATATTGATCATTACATTATATCTGAGTTCCAGCAATAAACTTATTTTTTTAAAAAAGACTGACAAGGAATAGAAATGCAAATTTCAGACTTAAGTAATACATATGATCTACATATATGACAGACTTGAGGGCAAATTAAGAACCTTACCTATCCAAAATAAGATAATAATTCAATTAAAAATATCAAAACATTCCTGGCCCCACTTACCACACTGGCCCTGCTCTCTGACGTGCTGAGCTGACGATCAAGTCCAGGTATGGTGATGCGCACCTGTAATCCCAGCACTTGGGAGGCAGGAAACAGGAGAATCATTATGAATCTGAGCTGTGTAGTGAGACCCTGCACAGACACAAAAAAGATCAAAACAAAATTTCTAAAGAAAGGATATAAGAATACCCACAAAAGACAGGAAAAGATGCCTGGAATTGTTTGTTATCATGGAAATGCAAGCTGAAACCAGAAGAATGTCCTGTTGAGCAGACAGCAACCTGAAATGGTTTAAATCATGCTGGACTCTAACTGCCAGAGAGTGTAGTACGGGGCTGGCTTTATCCTTTGGGCTGGGAGGAGCAGAGCATCACACAACCAACCTAGCGAAGTTGTCTGTACTTCCTTACAAACTTGTGTACAACCACAACCATAGCCACTTCAGGATCTAGTAATCCAACTCCAAAGTATTTCTGTCTCCAAAATAAAAATACACATTCACACAAATACTTCTGCCATGTTTATTGCAACTTTTATTCACAAGCACAAGTATTTTCATCACTCAAAATTTCCATCAACAGAGAATAAATGTATGATAGCATCGAAAAAAATGAACCAGGGATGAACACAACATAGAGGAATATTTAAACTATCATGGTGCATAGAGAAAGGAAACTCAAACAGGTATTGGGTGTTTCCTTTTTTTTTTTTTTAATATATGTGACACAGGGTCACACAATGCAGCTTGGACTCATAGTGATCCTGTTGTTTTCAGCCTCCCAGGCTCTGGAATTATAGGGATGCACCACCACACCCAGACTCAGTGGCCAGTTTTGTGTGCCTGCGGACAGGGTTGGCATGGCATGCAGTGCCAGGGATCGAACCCTGGTCTCTGGGCTTGCCTAAGCAGGTGCTTAATCAGCTGAGCTATCTCACTGATCTTAGATGTTTCCATTTTTATGAAGTTGAGGATTGTGCAAAGCTGGGCAGTAGGCATATGCCTCAGCATTGTGTTCTTCCTGGGTTTGGGGAAAAGGCAAACTAAGAATCTCCAAATCTCTTATGTTCAGCTCTATGCTTGGTCTACTGTTTGTTTCCTGGGTACGTATGCTTTTTCTCATTATACAGAGCACTAGAAACTAAGCATTTCAGTATACATAGTTAGACCTCGACAGAAAAATAAAAAACACATGCCATAATTACTGCTGCACAGTTATGATTATTTTCTTGGTGTGTTAAATGAGATGCTCATTCAGATATGCATTTTGATTGCATTATGAATATGAAACCTGCTGATTAGCAATTCGTATTCACCCAGAAACCTCCAGCCAGAGGAAAAAATCTACTGTGCGTGACAGAAAGATGGACTCACTCAACCTTCGGCGTTTTCAATCTCTTATCTATTAACATAGTAATTGTCTTTAATAACTTTGTTCTCCTCCGCGCAGTCAGACAGGAAACTTCAGGTGGAAAAATGCATAAGTAATTCTAACTCCTGACAAGAAAAGAACCCAAGACTTTAATCAGCTTCTACACCTTTTATGCTCCGTGTTAGGAAGGCCTTGCTACTGCCCTACTATCTGGCAAGCCCTTCGGGCCAGATGGTACAGTTCTCACCTGTGTTTCTCTCAGAAGGTCCGAGTCTACAGCACAGAGGACAGGGGACCAACCCTGCCCCTGAAAGCTGTCCAGACCCCCTGGGCAGTCCCCCTCCAATTTCAAAATAGCATCTCATAACAGCATCAAAACTATGGATAGTGCCACGTCTTTATGGTTCTTCTCTGTTTATGAAGTATCAGCTTTCAAAACAACTATCTGAGAAGAAAAGATGTCATCACCCCTATTGTACAGGAAAACATAATTTGAGTTCATTGGACTTCAACTCATTTGGCTTTACATGAATGAAGTTGGGATGGTGCGCTACACCTGTCCTAAACACAGTGACAACCAGCTCCTTTCCTGCAGTCTTCTTTACCATCAACTTTTATCTCTTTTCACAATGGTGCGACCCACAGTGTCAGCATCTGAGGCTGCGAAAAGAAGCTGTGCTGAACCCCTCGGCATCACTCACAATCCTGGCTAGGGACCGGGTGGGATATTTCATGCGAATCCACCTCTGAGCTATGGTGAATAAAAGCCAGAGATAACTTTGATGAACCTTGCATGTAGTGAGATTAGCTAGGTGCATTAGAGGAGCATAAGCAATAATGTTCAAACTTTATGAAACTTGAAGCGCAGTTCTCTTTCACTATTCAATGGCCACCTTTCCTTCTGATTTCAAGACCAGCCACCTCTTCTGTGGAGTTGCCACCCCATGAGGACTGAGGCAAGGAAGACATTTCTTGAGCTTCTGAATGATGCTAACTTAGGTAATCACTGCCAACAACAGCTTGTACACAGAGCAACTTCACTGCCCAAATGTTCACAGGGGAACCCAGTGTGCAACTCCATGGTAGGGAAAGTGTTAAAATTGTACAAGCTTCACAGAAAAGAACTTTTGTCCATTTAGAAAGGATTTGGGACTTAAAAACGAAGATCCTGGTGGGAAGGTCAGGTTGGTTCTGCCCCGGTCATAACCCAGGTCAACAGCTCCTCTATGTTTCTGCTTTCTCCTGCACAAAATGGGGAGAATGTATTCATCCTGTGTACTAAGTTTAGAAGGGTTGTCCAGGGAATGGGAAAGTAAACATTAAGCAATTTTTTTCTATTTATGTGTTTAGTACAGGGTCTCACTCCAACTTGTAGTGATCCTCCTGTTTTCAGCCTCTCTAGTACTGGGATTACAAGCATGTGCCACCACACCTGGACTTGGGTGCCAGCTCAGCAAGCAACGAGGTGGGGCCAGCATGGCACGTGGGACTGGGGCTCTAATCCTGGTCCCTGCACTTACCACAGCAGGCCCTTGGTCTTCAGCGCTATCTCAAAGGCCCTGAAGCACTTTTTTGAAGTGTAGAATTACATATAGTTGAGTCTATCTTTTCATGACTGTTTGGCCTTGTTTCACAACATTTCTGGGCCTTATGAATGACCTAGATCATATTCAGCACATATATGTCATCCTCATGGGTAACAGAGACTTGAAATTAGGTTGGAGGGAGACCACAGCCAGCTTGTGAGTTCTTGCTTTGTACATCGAAAGTCCATCCTGGAGGAAATGATATTTGTGCAAGTAGAAAAGAGGAAGTACATCTTGGCTCTTTTTTTTATTTTAAAAAGAATTTTTTAATATTTATTTATTTATTTGTTTGTTTGTTTGTTTATTTATTTATGTCTTTTTTAGACAGAGTCTCGCTATGCAGTTCAGGCTGCCTTGAGCTCACTTTTGTAGCACAGGCTGGTCTTGAACTCACACTGATCCTCCTGCCTCAGCCTCCCGAGTGCTGGGATTACAGGTGTGTGCCACCACGCCTGGCTAAGAATTTTTTTAAAAAACAGTAAAAATTGGCTGGGGAGATAGCTTGGCAGTCTAAGCACCTCCTGGCAAACACAAGGACCTGGGTTTGATCCCTGGTACCGCATGCTGCATGGACTGTAATCCCAGTGCTAGGGAGGTTGAGGCAAGAGGTTTATTATGAGTCTGAGCTGTGTAGTGAGACCCTTTACCAAATAAATAAAGATCTTAAGTTTTTTTAAAAAGAAAAAAGACAATGAAAATGATACAGAATTTTAAAACAGAATGACAAGCAATTTAAAAATGATTAGTATATTGCATATTATCTTCCAAGTAGCTGCTCAGATTACCAGATCTCATCCAACAACACAGTCACTAACTATTCCTTTCAGTGAACTAATAGTAGGGCTGGACAGATAGCTCAGAGGACTAAAGTGCCTGCGGCGGCAGAACACGTTGGCTGGGGCTTCATCCCCAGAGTGTGGTGCCAGCGCTACCCCTAGGGCATGCTGAGGTGGCAACTGAGACTCGGCGTGGTGGCGTGCACCTGTAATCCTGAAAATAGGAGCATCACTACAAGTCTGGTCTCCATAGTAACAGTCTGCACACCCTGTAGACCCTGCGCTAATTTTTTTTTAAAAGAACTACTAGAATGGTTCCATTATCTTAGTGTGTGTGTGTGTGTGTGTGTGTGTGTGTGTGTGTGTTTCCCCCTCTCTTCTTTTCCCGCCTTCCCAAACCCACTTGTGCTTTCCCTTGAGCAGTTTCTTTCTCTTTCGCCGTTCCCACTGTCCCTTCTGCACGTTTTTTCACTCTCAGTTTCTTACAATAGTCAATACAATATCTATTATACACAGGAGTCTCAGTTATTTCGCTTACGATTATGGCCCCTAATTGCAACCATTTATCTATAAAAATCACAAGGATGTCTTTCTTTATAGCTGAGTGATATTCTATTGTACAAAAAAATGCCACATCTTTTTTTATTGATTCCTCAGCTGATGGGTTTTAGAGCTGCTTTCCAGATTTAGCTATGAGTAAGTATGCTTCTATAAACGTGGGTGTACATAGCTCTCTGTGGTGTGGACTTTTTTAGTTATGCCTAATTGGAGTTGAGGGTGCCTTACGCATGTCAGATTCTATTCCCATGTTTGGGAAATTTTCTGCTGTGACTCCTGCAAATAGAATTTTTATGTCATTTATGTTGAGTTCCTCTTTTTCATTGACAACTATAGATCCTATATTCTGTTTCTCTACATCATCTTGAGCCAAGTGGAAGCTATTTTCTCCTTGTTATGTTAAAGTTATTTTATGGTTTGCTAGCTGTAATCCTGTCTTCAAGATCCGAAAGTCTGTCTTCAGTTTCATTCAAGCAATTTTGTCAGCTTTCAATGAAATTTTTAATTTTCTGGGTATCATTCTGCATCTGTGTCTTGCATTCTGGTTCTTCCCTATATTGTTCACTGAAGGTTTTCGTCATTTTCGTATGTTTCTTTTTTTCTAAATCTATGTCTTCTTTAGATATACTGAGAAATTCTTTCATTATGGTTATCATTTCTTTTTTTTTTTTTGCCTGAGAGATTATTTCTCTCCTGATTTCCTTTATAGCGTCCTGGAGTTGCTTTTCAGTTGCTATCACTTCTGATGTGTGATTTCCAATTCTTTTGTATGGATGCCTGCTAGGCTTGTTCTGGATGAGCTGGGGGTCTGAGATTGCATTTTGCTTCTTGTCTTGACATTTCCTATCTCAAAAAAAAAAAACTTGTTTTGTTTTCTTTGATGATCTCTGTAGCTTTTTGTAGTAGGTAGTTATATCTCTAGCATCAAGGTCTCTCTAGGAATATCTTACTCTTCAGGAATATCTTCTTTATGTAGGGGATACTTGGTCTGTGTCTGTCCCAATATCTTACTTTCACAGTTATTTGAGAGTAGAATGTTGGTTTCTGCTTGGCTCTGTCTCCACTATTTTGCTATTGAGTATGATGAGGCCATTGCCCTAGAGCTTCCCAATATTATTAATCAAGGGAAGATAGCTGATTACAACAGATGTAACATAGTAGCACAGCAGTGAAATTGGCAATAATGACAGACTCAAGCACAATTTAGCAATTGGCAAACTGCAATTTGTTTTTTTATTTGATACAGGGCCCTACTATGTACTTCCAACTCAGAGATCCTCTTGTCTCAGGCTCCCCAGAGCTGGAATTATAAACATGAGCCACCACGCCTGGTATTGGGGTTGGCCTAGCATGCTGCAGGATCCAGACTTATATGCATGTGGGGCCAGGGATCAAACCTGGGTCTTTGCATTGGGCAGGCCGATGCCTAGACCACTGAGCTATTTTCCCAATCCCATACTGTACTAACTTTGGTTTTATATATTAGAACATAGGAGCAACATCTATGGTTATGTAATAGCCAATTGTAAATTAGGAGCTTATCTGAAACATGCTCACTATTGTCAGAGTGGATTTACCCTAACCTCCACTGGACAAGCTGGTTGCCATCTCTCAGGAACTTCCCACACTGGCTACCAATCCTTTAGTGTGGAGGAATAGGCCAGGTACTTAGGCTCCTCTAGACAGAGGCTCTCATGGTAGTGGGGAGGTGATGAGCAGGCTCTCTTGCTTCCTGCAGGGCAGCTCACTAGGATTCCCTCAGTGACTGAGGAGCAGTGGGCAGAGTCTTTTCTATTCCTTGGACTCATCAAAACTCCTGTAATGGTGGAACAGTTCCATCTTATAAGGATTCTTTCTGTGTGTGTGTGTAGTAGCAGGGATTGAACTCATGACCTTGTGCTTGCCAGGCAGGCGCTTATTCTACTGAGATATCACCCCGGCCCTTTATAAGGATGTTTAGTTGCAACTAAAACTAAAAAAGCATTGTCTTGGTCCATGCAGCTGAAGAGGGTGCGGTTCTGTCTTCCACAGCAGGACCTAGGGCACAGATCCTCTTCCTGTGCATTAAGATCTCATCAACCCTACTTCCTTCTTTGCAGTTTGAGATCTGCTATGTTAGGTATGGATTTCATTGTGCAAGAACTCAGGTTCTCCTAGTAGGTTGGCTACTCCCAGTTCTAGGCTTAGAAAATTCATCCGATTTATTAGCACAAACAAGAATGTGGCATTAAAGTCTCACAGCCTTTGATAGCATTCCATTTGGATTCTTATAATGGTTGACACGCTGTGTCAAACTGAGAAGTTTAGAACAGTAACTAAAGACTCATCAGGAGACCAGGGCCTAATTTTATAGACATCCTCCATCCTGTATAAAAGGAGGGCAGGTAGATGGGGTGAGTGCTATGTCTACCCTGGGGCTGGGTATCCTGCTTACAATATAAGGGAAGAAAAGCTTATACTCCTCCCCCTTTCACTATTGTTGCTCCTCCTGTTTTCCTCCACCTTGAAAGTTTGCCACACTATGTCACTTTCCTTCAAGCCAGCTTACAGGCTGAATCATCCACTAGCTGTGGGCTAAATAAACCCTTTCTTCCTTCATTTAGGATGTCAGATATTTTGTTTCAGTATCAAGAGAAAAGTAACCAGAACAGTGCTGCACCATACCTATCCGCCCATGATCGCCCAGAACAACGCAGGGTTCTGGCTGTCTCCAATTTCATGAGTGGAAAGAGGAGCAAAAGTAGCTCCGGGGGGGCCCGGCGGGATGGCTCAGTGGTCTAAAGCGCCTGCTTGGGAAAGCTTGGGCGGCTTCAGGGACTGCGGTTCGATCCCCGGCACCACATGCTGCGCCAGCCCTGCAGGCTGAGCTGGCCATAAAAATGAGTGAATACACAAATAAAGGTTCTGAAACAAGAAAAAATAAAATAAAATATTAAAAAAAAAAAAGTAGCTCCGGGAAAATCACACTGCTATCAATAGTGAAACTCTGAGTATAATTAATTGGCACCGCTCTGCTTCCCCAAGGACCCAGTTTCATTGCTGTATGGACCACTAGGCTGGTGGTGACTCTGTGGTCCCAGAGTGCTCCTTCAGCAGCATCACGGGGGCTGCCCCCACCTTCACTGCATGAAGATCCTTCCTTTTTTTCATCTAAAATGCACTTTGCAATTTGAAATCAAAGACACACATATATAGAAATGTCTCCAAAAATTCCTTTGTCAACTATACACTACGAGCATTGTCTGATAAAGATAGGCAATAATTTGTTTTTTTCCAAGTTTCTCTTGTTCTCACTTAAGTTTTTCTATTAGCTTCTCATGCCCATTGTAAGAAATTACCAGGTGATCAAGAAATGAAAACAACACAAATATTTTAACTTAATGGAGCTTAAATATCTGACCCGAGAATAAATAAGCTGCAGTCAAGGTGTGAGCAAGGCAGAGTACAAGGTCGACGTCCCAGGGAAGATCCCATTCCTTCTCTATTCCAACCTAGACAAGCCATGGCATTCCCCACCGCCATTCAAGGCTTGTAATTAAACTGGGCCCTTCTGGTTAATTCAACCTTATGTTTCTATCTCTAAATCTCTCACTTGATGACATTTGCCAAGTCCCTTCCTTAGGTGAGGTAAAAGTCACAGGCTCTGGGGATTAGAAGTGGATACCTGGGAGAGCAGTCATATCTGTTACAATTGGCTTCAGATTCCTCAGTTCCGTGGGTTCACCCATTTGTCCATGTACAAGTCCTGGTGTCATCTATATCATGATTACTTTTTCTCAAAAGCCACATCCTGTCTTTCTTAGGCCTTTGGGAAATGTGTGTTTAATTCTGTTTCATGGTTCCGATTCAGGTGGAGCCCTTAGTATTGCCAGAAAATTTGATCAAATGTAATTGAAAATAGGGAATTCATCGAGTGTGTTTACATTTGCAGTCTTCTTAGTTTCAGGAGCATGATAATTGGATGAGATATTGGCTGATCACTGAACCTATGCTTTATAAAAAATTTCAATACGTTTTCCGCAAAGCCCACTGAATATTCCAATTCACTGGAAGAGCTTAGTTCAATTTTTAGTTTCTAGTAAAAAAACATGTAAGTGGACAGAAGATGAGCAACACTGCACTGAGGAATGTGCTATCTGTGGATCCTTTGGCGGAACCAAAATTCTGTTGTGACAAGAGAGAAGTGACTATGTGATTGCAGGATTGAGCAAATAGTTATTTTGTCCCTAACTCTGAAATGAATGGATGACTTTTTCTATGTTTGTTTTTCAATGCCAAGTATGTCATGTCTCTCGAATGACGCTCCTTCTTGCCCTTGAAATTTCCCTGGGTGTGCTTTACAGGGAATTCTAATGGACTTACTGGTTAGCCTTGAGGTTGACTTATGAGAATGCCTTCGTAATTCTTACAGAGAAAATAAGAGTGGTATGATAGTACCATTTTTTTTAATTCTTTTTAAAGAGAGCACAAAATGTCAAAAAAAAAAAGGAGATGGTAATTTCACTAAACAAAATAAAAGGGAATTTGGCAATTGTTGTTGTATTGCATAATGTTATCTTCAAATTAGTTTTCTGGCTTACCAGACGCAAACATGCAAAACTGGTATATTAAAAAGAATTTATAAGAAATTGAAAAAAAAAAGAATAATGTATGTATTAACTATTCCTTTCAATAGACCAGAAGAAACCAGCAGCACAAATATCCAAACTACCCTGTATATATTCATAAATACAACTTTTTTCCTTCATTCTTTTGTTCTTTTCTGCATCCTAGTTTTCCTTCTTATTGAAAAGGTTGTACAGCCACTGTGGAAATCAGTGTGGAGATTCCTCAAAAAGCTCCGATTACACCTTCCGTTCCATCCAACGCAGCTATTCCCCTCCTAGGTATTTTTCCAAATGAACTGAAAACAACCTACCACAGTGATATATGTGCACCCATGTATATAACAGCACAATTTGCCATCACTGAATTTCGAGAGAACTCAGATGCCCATCGACTGAGGAAAGCTTAAAAATGATTTGGTATTTTTACACAATGCAGTATTACTCATCTATCTAAATGAGAAACTCCAGTGATTTATAGGTAAATGGATGCGATAGAGACCATACTGGCAAATGAAATAAACCAGACACACGTGTAAGTATCTTAGTGTCTTGCTTGTGTAAGAACTTTTAAAAGTAGATATCATTTAAAAAAAAAATAAAATAACTACCTTTCCAGTTGAGATAAGGGATGTATTGATGTCTTTTTCTTTTTATAAAAGTGCCTGAGGATATGTGAGTGTGGAATTTTTCCTACATGTCAAGGTCAGAAGAGAACCATAGAGCACCTTCAATATAGTTGGAGAACAAGCTGAAGGACTGGTTATCCTACAGGGAAGCTCAGCATTGCCCTCTCTGGCTTCAGCAACTGAGAACCTGAGGCAAACAGGCAGGAGGCAGACTAAGAGCAGAGCAGAGCACAGGAGTTCATCACGGTGCACAGGCGCACAGGAGACACACGCAGGGTGCAACGTAAGCAGGCCTAGTGCTGAGAGTCCACTGGTCTCTTCACAAAGGAGCTGAAGGAGGGGTGTGGTAGTAGGAACTGCACAAGACACACAAGTGCAGTCAAAGAACAGAGAGTGGCCGCGGATGTAGTTCTGAGAGACCTGGGTAGGGAGTTGTCTATGCCTTGGTTAATGGCATTTCACTAAGACTGAAGGCATCTGTGACCCTGTTCAGCAGGCCCAGTCTTTAGGTAGGCCAAGGACCTTCAGAAAAAGCCCTCCGTGTGCTGCAGCTCCTATATCTTCTCATTTCTCAGGCAGAAGCAGCATCTTAGGGAGTACAGATGTTGAGTCCTAAGTTGGCAAGAAAGCAGAACACACACCTTGCCCCTGGGACTCTATGGCCTTTGCCAGGAGATAGGAGAGGGGCAGAAACTTAGTCAACTGATGTTTCAGAGGAGACTCAACCCAGCAAAAAAACAAATATGTCTTCCCATGGCGAAATCCCACTAACAAGGCAGAAGAAAAATTGCAAAACTTCCCACCAGCCATCACACAACTTGTCAATGTGGCAGTGATTTGATTTGATTGACTTCCATTTACTGAAGCATATGGCATTTTTGTTATCAATAAGGAAAATGTGAGAAGAGAAACACAGTAACCCTTGCGCTATTATTAAGATTTCCTCTCAAAATGCTGAAGTAACAAGATCTATAAGTATAGAGCAATGTGTTTAAAGTTAACTCTGCTAAATCAGGTCTAAAGCAACAAGGACCATGCGGCATTCCAGAGGCTCTATGTGGGCTTGCAAGAGAAAGTGTGAATATTTGCTCTTTTTGTTTGTTTTTAAAGAAAATGCCCAACAGGATGCTTTGAGATTCTGTAAAAAACCCTTTCCATCGCAAGGAGACAGAACTTCTGCAGGAAAGTGAATTTATAGGGCAAGGTGTAACATGGGTCACTGTGGTGCAGACTGTCTGGTTAGTGCCACGAAATAGTGCTAACAGGTGCAAAGGTTTGTGCCAAGGACATAAGCTCTAAGTTTGAAGTAGACACATTCTAGGATTTAAAGAAATGGGTTGCATGTTTATTCTGATGAAAATGGCTTATGCTCTAACGACTATGAGGTACTTCAAGCGTTATTTCTTTAAGGAAATATTGCAATAGATCAATAGTTGAAACAGGAGATCTTAGTCCTGTAAGGAAGATGGTGACAGCCCCACCCTCTACCCGTGACCTCTCCTTTCTTGCACTGGAGGCGAGTGTGGCATGGAAACGCCTCATCTCTCGTGTAGCATCGGGCGGCTGGGAATTCCACTCTGCCTGAGGAGGCCAACGGCATTCTTCAGAGAGCTGCCTCCTGCTGGCAAAGACCCTCCCATATGAGCCTCCCCTTGGCTTCAGTGCCCACCACTGCAAGGTGGATGATGCCTCTGCTTGCTACAAACTCATCAGCACAATATTGTGGCTACATTGTACTGCCAGTCTCCCCAGGGGCACAAAATACTCAGTAGCATTTTGGAGGATGGGCTGGTGACACTAGAGGGTCCTGTGGGAGCCAAGATTGAATTTCTGGATGCTGATGTCTGAATCTAAGAACATCTATTCATACAATTATATGTATGTGTCCTATGAAGCTATTTCCTGTGAAGAGGAACCAGTTCCCTTCCTGTGTTCACACTGACATTTACACACAACACAATTTATTAAAAACTCTCCCTTCATTAATCACTATTACCAGCATATGCAATGCAATATCAAGAGGATTTGTGGGATATCTTTTCTGAAGTCCTGTAGGGGATTTGCTTCATTGTTTTACTTATAAAACCAAACACATAACATAGCACAGTCATTAGACAATATCTTTCCGGAGCCCTGGAATTCTGAAACATTCTGCGTAGGACCAGATACACATTCCCTGGCCAGCTGCTCACATCTCCACCAGACCCATGGCAGTTTAGACTCAGACGCGGATCCTTGATGGTGACTCCAGACTCACCTGCATGAGTTTTAGAATTCAAACTCCACAGCAACACTTGAGTCTGAGGATGCAAGTGAAGAGTACATACATGGAGAGCATGTATTCTGTTATATGCCATACTGGGCCAGAAACCTGTATGCTTTTGTGCTCAAAGCCGAATCTCCAGTCTCAGCACAGAGGTGATCACTAAACACCCCTGAGCATTTTCCATTTTACTTTTTCACTGCTTCCTCTCCAGCCTACACAGTTCTTCTCAAATTGCTCTCCTACTCACACGGGCAACATGTGCTTCAGATCTCCAAGCCTCAGCCTTGTCTCTTTGCCAAAATCCAATTTAGATGGCTCTCGACTCTTCTCCTTCTGCCAGTTTGAATTTTCAGATCCTGCTGTGGCCAAGATGAATATTCTGACCACATCAACAGACTCCCTAAGTTAGCTGTTACAGAATCACCTCTGAATTTCTCCAACATGGAAGAGTTCGATCTATACCGTAACTGCTCTTGGTTGGGGCCTTAGCTATTTCTCCTCTTGCTGAGACGAAATATCAAACACCCACAAGTTAATGATGGAAAGATTGATTGATTGATTGACTGATTGATGATTTAATTTACCATCGTTATTTATTTGGTACAGAGTCGTGCTACACAGTTCAAACTCAGTGATTCTCCTATCTCCAACTTCCAAGTGCTGGCATTATGGACATGTGCTATCACACATAGTCTCAATGGCTGGCACAGTGTGCCCAAGGTTCCAGAGCCAGAGTGGCATGTGGTACTAGGGATTGAACACGGGTCCTTCTGCTTGCCAGGCAGATGCTTAGCCCACTGAGCTATCTTCCCAGCCCTGGAAACGTTTATGTAATTCACAATTTGTAGAAGTTTCAGTTTATAGACAACTGGTTCTCAGGCAGCTTGGCATGGCAGATGGGCCTCACAGAGGAGAAATAGTTGAATGCGGGAAGGAGTGTGCAAAGCGAGCAGAGACCTTAGCATCTGTTTTCTGTCCCTTTTACACTCTAAGATACCAGAATTAGGATGCTGCCAAATGAACCAATAGACCGATTTAGTCATGACACTTCCTTAATCTCAGCATCACACACTGGTAAAAATGCCCCAACTACGGAAGCATGGGACTTTGTGGAGACATTTAAGTCCAAACATAACAGTTGGCAATTGTTCTCTGGCTCTTCTGCATGTATATCTTGCTTCTGAAGGCAAGGATAACACCAAGTACTTCTTCTTGATCTAGTATGGTACCTTATCTGAGTCTTTGGTACATTAGAATCTCACAATGTGCTCTCGAATTGCCATTCCTTATGCAATTAAAATACTGTCTGATTTTTATAGATTGGGTCTTCAGTGCCCATCAGAAGATGTGTCTTAAAGGCTTTGTCTCTTTAGCATTCTTGGGATTGAGTGGAACCGTAAGAAATGGGGCCTGGCAGCAAGAAGTCAATTCGCTGGCAGCCATGAAAGGCAGTTGTTTGTCTTTACCTTTGATCTCCTTCTCTGCTTCCTGGTTGTGAGGAGGGGAGCGGTTCTGCCCTCCAAACTCATTCCACCATGATGCTCCCCACTCCCAGACTCAGTAGCAGTGGCGCCAGGGAACTGTGAGTGAAGATCTCTGATCCTGTGAGCCACAGCAAGCCTGTGCTTCTTTGACTTGTTTTCTCTAAGCTTTGTTTTTGTTTGTTTGTTTGTTTGTTTGTTTGTTTTATATTGCAATGATGAACAAGTAATACTAATGAGAGGCATCTATATTAATGTTTCATAGAGCTGGCCAGATAACTAAGCAGACTAAAGCACCTGCTTAGGCAGAACATGGCGCCAAGGTTCAATCTGCAGTTCGCATGCTGGCCTTGCCCTGGGTGTGCGCTGAGACAGCAGTTGAGACTGGGTATGGTGGTATGTGCCTGTAATCCCAGTGCTTGAGAGGCTGTAAATAGGAGAATCACTACGAGTCCAATCAACGGACTAGTGAGACCCTGTAAACCCTGTACTAAATACATTAAAAAGTTTTCTATATTAATCCTTCATGACTCTTTTTAATAACTCTTCGACTGATTTTTAGTACTAATTACAAAGATAATAGAAGCAATGAAGATGATTTGTGAAATTATAGTTTCTAGAAAGGCATCTAATATTCATTTAATAAATCTCTTTCTTCTGCTACTATATGCATACAGAAAGAACCAAAGTCCATAGGGTAGTATAAAATATTTATCCACATTCTATGTAATCAGGGAAATGCAAATGAAAACAAGAATTATATACCACTGCATACCTGTGAAAATGTCACAGATCCAGGGCAGGATACTGCTAGAGTCTAGAGCTAATATTCTGCTAGAGCTTGGGGAGCAGCACAGCTCTCATTCTCCACTGATGGGAAAGCAAGGTCCACCAGCTCGCTTGCACTAGACACCTTCGTGTTTGCCAGAGGAGCTGAGCCCTAACATCCATATAAAAACCTGCACACAATCCTGTCTTGCAGGGCACAGGCATCACAGGACTCAGAGAGAGAAATGAAGGAATGCCCGACATCAACACGAGTCTTGCTCATTTCCTGGCCTAGTGACATGTGGAACGATGCCGTCTGGTGACCCAAGGAGGTGACAGAGAGCCACAGCTCCACTCAGCCTATGATCAAGAGGGCAAACATCACACTCGCTATGGTATGCTGCATTCCTAAGCTCTGATGTATGTAAGTGAAATACATAAGTGCCACTTCAACTTAGGATGAAGTCCACTTTTTTATTGAGATTTTAACTTACTGCAAGTTGAGGATCATCTATCTGCACATACACATCCCCAGCAGATCTAGTCATAACTGCCCAATTTTAGAAACAACCAAGATGCCCTTCAATATAGGAAAATACAACTAAATATTCACTAATTTTAGTTGTTCATCATTTCAGTACAACCTAGATGTTGAGATATTATTGAGTGCTAGCAAGAAGGAAGCTGCCAAGACATTGAATGACATAGAAGAAATTTAAATAAATATTACTAAGTGAAATGAACCATTCTGGGAACAAATGAATGTTATATGATTCTAAACATAAACTATGGAAACAATAAAAACATCAGCGGTTATTGAGGATTTAGGGGAAAATGTGATAAAAAGCATAGCAGAGGATTTGTAGGCATAGAATGAAACATAAAATGCATGCTTGTGGATGCCCTAGCAATTGATTGATTGATTGATTGATTGATTGATTGATTGTGTTTTAGGGAAGGGTCTACAGGGTGTTCAGGGTCTCACTACTAGATCAGACTCATAGTGATCCATCTGTTTACAGCCTTCTAAGAGCTGGGATTACAGGCACACACACCAGTCTCAATTGCCATCTCAGCAGGCTCCAGGGGTGGGGCAAGCGTGGCAAACTCAGGAACTGAGGCCTGGTCATTGTGTCTGCTTGCAAGTACTATAATCCGCTGAGCTCTTTAGCCAGCCCTACCCCAACAATTTTAAACCACTCTCCATGATACTAAAATGGAAGTTATTGGCTGGTATGACTTTTCCACATGCACAGCACCAAAAGTGAAACAATATAAACTGTGGGCTTTTAAAGACGTGTCAGTGTTGGTTTATCAGTTTTAACAATTGTGCCGCTCTGGAGGTGGATGTTAGAAATGAGAGCAGTCATGTCTTTGTGGGGACTGGGAGCGTATGGAAAACCTCTCTACCTTCTGATGAGCTTTCCCGTTAACCAGAAGATGCTTTGAGAAGATAAAGTCTATTCAAATCTGTATCCGGTAAAAAAAAAAAAAAAAAAAGTTAATTCAGGAGCACTTACACATGAATTTAATTGCTGAAAACCCAGAAATAACAGTGATGGAGTAGTAACCAGGCAGCAGGTTCTATTCACTATAAGCAATGATAAAAATGTTTTTAAGAAATCCAGAAAGGTCTGCCAACTTTCGTTGAAAAACTTTATTTTATAAGATAATAGATAGATAAACAAAGTGAAACTATTAAGCTAATCAGAATCAGAAGTCAGAGGAACCACTGAATAACTTAAAATTTCCTTACATGGCTACTAAAATAAAAGGTTTGGATTGATTTTCTACAGTCTTTAATTTTGCCCTCTACTTTATAAAAATGGGAAGGCTGGGGAGAAAATTCAGTGGCATGAGCACTTGCCTGGCAAGCAGAAGGTCCAAAGTTTGATCATGCTACCACATGCCACGTTGGCCCCAGATCCTCGAACTGGGTGTGGTGATCCATGCTTGTAATCTCAACCCAAAGGAGGCTGAGACAAGAGAATCACTCCAAGTCCAAACTGTGTGACAAGACTTGTACCAAAAATTAATAAATCAATATAAAAATAAAATAAATAGGATCATGCTGTATTGCCTAAATTGGGTTAGAGCTGTAGGGCTCGGATGGTCTTTTTCCCTCATTCTCCTGCTATTTGGGATAATGACAAAAGCCTCTGTCTCTGGGCCTTCTTTACTTCTGGACACATTTGGTGGAAGCAATTGATCCAGAGGTATGGGCAAAATGAGCCCAGAGGTCTCATAATGTACACATCCTTACAGATGACCACAGTCCAGGTGTCCTAAGGATCTTCATCTCTGCAGGTACGTAAATGGATATTAGATTCACGCTTAGATTTTGAGGGCATTTGCATATATCAACAATCCCAGAGTGTTCATAAGCCTTGCCAACAAGGGCTGCTAGAGAAATTGAACATCCACAGTCAAAACGAATTTAAAAATAGTATTAATGAAACCTTAAAGCTTTGACAAAAGTTAAATCGAATCATTGGCTTGTAAAATTCAGACTTATAAAACTTTTACTATAAAATAGGAGAAAACCATTGGTATCTATGCAAAAGTTCTTAAATTTGTTGCCCAGATGCAATCCATAAAAGAGAAAAAGAGAAATTTTTTAGATCTTTTCAAAAGTAAAAATGTTTTAATGTGAAAAGAAGAAAGGACAAACATTAAACTTAAAGACCCTATTGGTAAACTACATATCTGACAAAGGACAATGCCTACAATATCTAATGAATTCTCAAGCCAAATATTCCAAGCAGAAGACATAATATTCTATAAATAGAATCAAAAAGACAAAAATTATCACACATAAAGGTGTTTGATATCATTATCCATTAGGCAAATGCAAATTAAAAGCACAAGCAGCTATCACTATGCATATATTAGAATTATAGAAAAAAGAAAGAAGAAAATAAGAGAGAGAGAGACAGAGACAGAGACAGAGACAGAGACAAAGACAGAGGCAGAGGCAGAGGCAGAGAGAACACAAAAGGCCTTCAAGGATGAAAAGAAGCTGAATCACACATTGCCAGTGTGGTTGTAAAATGATACCGAAACTGAAAATCAGCTTGGCAGTTTCTTATAAACAAATACTAAACATCAAAGAACAATAGACTTTAACATTTTCACTTGTAGGGATTTATCCCAGAATAATGAAAACTTATATTCATGCCAAAAACTATTTGCGGATGTTTATCACAGCTTTGTTTTCGATAGCTCCAGACAGTAAGTGTCTGAGACTCCCCTCAGTGGGAGAGTGCTACGCAGTCTGTGGTGTGTTCCCAACATGGCTCACCACTTGGCAACGGGACGACACTACACAAAGAAACTGGGTCAGTCTCCAAGGATGCATCTACAGTGAAACAGCTAGTTCCTCAAAGATTACTATTAAATGATTCTATCTCTATAACTTCTTAAATGTGTTTTGTTATAGGGTCTCACTACACAGGTGAGACTCATAGCTATTCTCCTTTTTTCAGCCTCCCTGGTGCTGGGATCACAGACTGGTGCCACTACACCAGACACTGTGGCCAGCTGAACCCACCCTGGGGGCAAGGCAGGCATGCCATGTGGTGGCAGGGATCAAACCAAGGCCTAAGAAGGCACTTTATCCCTCTGAGCTGTTGTACTGTCTCTTCCATAACATTTTTTGAAACACAGTTTTAGAAATGCAGAAGACTTGGGTCAATGAATGGAAAAGTTTGTAACCTAGGAACTGGAGCCTAGGACAGAAACCAAAGTGGATTTTGTTTCAAAATAAATTACAGGTTATTATGCTTGGTATCTAGATCACAATGGTGGATATGTGAATTTACTTGTGTGATTAAGCTGTATGGAAATGCATGTACGCTACACAAATTAATGCAAGCAATGTGGGGAAGGCTTCACAAGATTAGTGTATTATAATAATATCAATACATTGTTTTGATATTGTACAAATGGAACAGCCTGAATATCAGAACTCAAAACCTAAGAATGCACCGAAATTTAAACATTTGAATGTCAATAAGACACCTAAAACAAAATACTCCACACTTGACTTTCTGCACTTGGTTGCAGTAAAAATTGAATGTATTAAAATATTATATAAATTTACCTTCAAGCTATGTGCATATCTCAGTTACTCTTCTCTCATTCCTGGGACAAATACCAGGCACCAGAAATGAGGGAAGGAAAAGTTTAATCAGCTCATAGTTATTGGAGGTTTCAGCCCATACTTGGCTGGCTCCAAGGCTGAGTGGCACAAGGCAGACAATACCCAGTTCATGGCAGGAGGACAGCAACAATCACAACAGGACAACAGCAGCTGGCCAATAACAGCAATGGAGAGAGAGTCTGTCTCTGTCTCTCTTATATTACATTTAAGCTATCCGCCCCAGGCTCGGGGTAGTACTCACACCACAGTCCCAACAGTACTCAGAGCCATAATCCCAGCATTGGATCGCCCATAATCCCAGTGGATCCTGAGTTAATCTCAAACTGTAAAAGTCCCCACCTCATAACTGCAGGAGGCTTTGGGGGAACAACTAGACACAAACCATAACAGTGTATGAGTAATATTGTGTTAGGCTTATGATTCTCCTTAAAATAGCTTATTATGTACATGCAAATATTCCACAATTTAAAAAAAGAGCTTCAAATTCAAAACATTTTTTGGTCATACACATTTTGGATAATGGATACTAAGCCAGAACTATGATTTTCCAAGATGTTGACTTTGAGTGATGCTGGAATAAATTGAACAGGACCTTCTGAAGTATTATAAATGCATGACAATAGATTGACTTGGTGTCATTTAAAGTATTGATTGATAGAAGACAGAGTCTTAGATATGCTAGGGTGGGTCAAGTAGGTGTAATCTTGGGTAATATATCTGGTCCCTTGCTCTTTGGCAAGGTGATTTTGCTGTATTCTGCTTTCTGGATGCTAAGGACTGAGAAGCTTTGACCCACCATCTCTGTCTCTCATATTTCTGCCCTAGAATCAACTTACAGTGGACTGAATCCCCTAAAGCTGTGTGACAAATCAAACTTCTACTCTTGTTATTTAGGTTGATATTATTTGCACTTCTATATGTTTCAGTTACTAAATGTCAGATTGTTTCCCCATATTGGGGTATTTTTCTGTTATTATGTTTGCCCATATTGTTTTTATGTCATTTGTGTTGGCTCCTATTTCTCTGATACCTATTACTATTATATTCTTCATCTTTGCATTATTTTGCAGCTGTTGAATTATTATTTTCTGGATCTTAGTTGTTTCTAAGAGGCTGTTCCTTTTCTGGTCACTAGCTGAAACACTGTCTTCAAGGTCTGAAAGTCTATCTACAGTTTTATTCAAATAGTTTTGCCAACTTTTAATGGAGCTTTTCATTTCTTATATCACTTTCTGAATTAGCGTCATGCATTCTACATCTTTCTATATTGCTCATTCAGGTTTCTATCATTTGCTATTCTCTATTTTTATCAGTGTGTTCTTTAGAAACACTTATCAATCCTGTCACTATAGTTATTTTTTTTTACATGGAAGATTATTTATGATCTGACTTCCTCTAACTTTGTGAAATTGTTTCTTTACTTGCTATTTCAGAGATTTCCAATTTCCCCTATGCTAATGTCTCATGGATTTGTTCTGGGTGGGCTCAGAGCCTGAGGCTGAATTTTGTTTCTTCTTTTTGTCATTTGTCTATTTCAGAGACAACTCTTTATTTTTATTTCTATTATACTTTTTGTGAAAGCTTGATGGTAGGTCGCTATGTCACTGCAATCAGAACCTCTCTATAAAGCGTCTGTTTTTGTGTATCTCTTCTGTGTCAGAGATTCATGGTTTGTGTGTGTCCTGAGTTTTTGCCTTGTCTATCGACTGAAAGAGGGATATTGGTTTCCATTTCCCACTGTCCTCTGTCCTTTAATACATGGCTTTGGTGAGGTTATTACTCAAGCACCACCAGATATTATTCCTCAAGTGGTTAGGGCAGATATGGTATTCTAGTTACAGTAGTACAATTAGCAATACTAATAATAATAAGCAAAATTTAGCAAATGATGCACTTTGTACAAAGGTTGCTAACTAATCGTGTGTAAGCTGTAAGTACAAGGCCATAAAATTAGGATATCCAAATTCTTCAGAACTCCCATTTTATCCCTGTGTGTCTGGGATGCTACATATGGAGATAAGAGGATTTAGTGTTGGCTAATGTAGCTGTCAGTAAATACTGCCACTGATACCCAGAAATTCTTTCACTGATTTCCTTCAGATGTGCCACACTGTGCTTCCCTATAGTCAAATAGAAAGAGGGTGGCTGTCCTTTGTGTAGGGTGGACCTAGCTTTATGGTCAGTTTCCTGCAGGATGTGGATCATGTGTGGACAAGAACCTGAACTTTAGCAAAACCCAGTTCCAATGGTAAGCGCAGTTGTCTATGGATGAGATAGTGAAATAAAGACCTCTCTAGATCTTCTAGCTAGTCATGATTACAAGGAGTTAAGAACTAAGTTTACTAGGCAGATTCTCCTAGAGAGTAAGCTAAAGACAAGGATAAAAAATAATAAAAGATAAGAAAGACAGAAAATGACCTTGGTACTTACACTAAGAGATCAGAAGAAGAGCAGATAGACAGGGCACAGAGAGGAAGGCAGGTAGACAAATGACAAGCCAGCCTCACCTGCAATAAATACAGGAAAGGAATAGCTGGGGAGCCCCACTGTCATTAAGGCAGCGCATACTCATGACTACGCACTGACATATATCTTTGTATACCTGTGTGTTCACACTAGAGTCACTATATTGTTCCTTCTAGGGCCATGATAGAGCACAATAGTTATCCACACACCCTCTAGTAGCTCTAAGTTAACCAAGAATAAGCCATCCCCTTTCTAATTAACTGCCCACCCCAAAGGTAAGGCCTTAAAATGTACATCATGGGTAAATAAACCAACATACAAAAAAAAAAAAGTTACACATAGGGCACTGGGGAAAAAAGAACATTAAATAGAAGCATCCAGAAGCCAATTGAGTTACGGCAAGTTCTATGTAGAGTGAAAAGAGTCACTCACTCCCCATAAAAACATCTGAGAACATCCCTAGAGCTGAACTTCACCGCTCCAGAGGCCCCTACACTGATTCTTTATAATCAGGGTAGTTATCTATCTTATTTTCTCTCTTCTTTTTCTTCTCATAAGTAAAGTATATTCTTTTGTTAAACTTTGTCCCTCCGATTTATTAGTAGGAATGAGTTATGATCCTGATGTCCTGCTCAGACAGTAGAGCAGTGTGCTTGTTGACCCGATGCAATATCTTTGGTCAGTGGGCCAACAGTGGTGACATGGTCACAATGAGGCACCCTCGGCACCCAGCCCTGGAGGCTTTGGCCACAGGTTAGCTGTGGTCAGCCATTGCGGCTGGGCCCCCCTGGATGGACTGATAGGAGCATCCCAGTACAGAAGATGCTGTGAGTAGACCTGCTAACAACCTTTTAGAGACTTACAGGGTGGATTTCCCTCCGCTTCACCATGACTCTTCTCTGGAGCATGTTGCAAGCTTGGGAAATGCTAAATGAGGGCTACACATTCCATGACAGTCACACAGTTTAAGCCAAAGAATCACAAAATAAACAACCTGTCAGGCTGCCTTTCTCTCCCTGTTCTGTTTTAGAGCTTCTTGATTCAGGATTTTAGGTAGTTACTTTTTTTTACATGAAAATTTTTAAAAACCAGCAAAGCAAAGTGAAACTAAACAAAACAAAACAGCAGGCCATCCTCAGTCTTTGAATATCCTACTTCTCACAAGAAGAAGCTGCACAACTCCCCTCCCCTATAGCCATTCACTTTGGAAGTCTGGGTTTAACAGTCATTCTCATGCCTTTCAAAGAAAAGGGAGCTGGCAGCTCTCTGTATTTAAAGTGTGACATAAACATTGTTCTTGGAGACATGAGAAGCCCTCATCCAATTCCCTAAATGGAAAGACTCATTATGAACCCACACTAGAGCTTTCTGATCAGGTGGGAGACCAGATCTCAGCTTTGCAAGGTGCAGGGAGAGTCAAGTCAAATATTCTCAGCACTACAGGTTGGAGCCTGGACAGGTTACATTCGTCATTTCACTCTTAAAATTAGGGAATACTTTTCAACTAGGGAGTTGTGCAAAATGTTTAAGAGAGACCCTACATTCTGTCTTTCTCTTAGATAGGAGCCAAGCCATCAAGTCACATCAGAATGTCTTCTTAAGCATTGGAGAGTGCAGATCCTGAGTTTGGAAAAAGAAAACATCACATTTTACTGTACTAGTACTTAGCCATAGCACCCCCTAAAACCAAGAGAAGCCCTCCTTTGTAAAAATAGGTATAAAGAAAGCTTTCTTCATGTCATTTAGATATAATTAGATAAAGATAAATGACAAGAGGTTATTGTATACTAAGGTAGACATTTAAGTATGTTTCAGACATAATAATATCATCATACTTGTCCTACTAGAATGTTACATGGTCATTGATTTCCTGTTTTCTTTGTGCAACTTTATTTATTCAAAGACTACTTAGACAGAGAATCTTACATGATGCTGTCAGTCTCTATAACACTCCTATAATAGGAGTCAAAGAAGGGTCTAATAAATAAGTTGTTTCAAAACCTTAGCCTCATTAATAAGACTATGGTGCTGCTACTTCTGGTCAATCCCCAAGCACATTAGAGCCTCAGTTAGCGTTTTTTCTGCCTGAGATCTTAATGATGCTTTCTCTTTTATTCATTTGGCACCCAAGAGCCAAAATCTCTTCATCTTTAATAAAGTTCACCCTTAGGGCTAAGACAGTTGACCTAGACAATCTTTTCCCAGAGGTTATGAGATAGGCCCACTTGTTCGGTCAAGTCTTGACACAAAACTTGTTAAAATTTTTAAAAAATCCATCACTCCCTCACAGCATATATAGATGTCTTCATGGTTTTGTGGAGACAGAGAGACCCAAGTAGAAGAGAGAGCTACATCCCTCTTTAACTTCTTGACCTGTCAAGATTATGATGTCTCCCAGGAGAAGGCCCAAATCTCTGAGACCCAGCTCACCTATCTATGGCTGCTCATTTTTTTAATTTTTCATTTACTCATTTATTTATTTATTTATTTATTTATTTTTTATACTTACATAGTGTCTCACTATGCAGCTCAAACTCACAGTGATCGTCCTCCTGTTTTCAGCCTCCCCAGCACTGGGATTATGGGCATGTATCACCATGCCTGGACTCAACTGCCAGTTCAGCATGCCTTAGGGGTAGGTCCAGCACAGCACATGGGACCAGGGACCAAACCCTGATCCCTGAATTTGCCAAAAACAGGCACTTAGTCTGCTGACCTATCTCACTGACCCTTATAACTGTTCATTCTTTAAGGATAGAAAATGTTAAGTTTAAAAAAATCTATTCTAGACTTGACTTTGCCAAACCAAGCCAAATAACCAACATCTCTTCTAGCGTTGACTGGGATTTTATAAAATTCAAATTCCCAGGATATAATGAAATGGCCAGGCCCCCTTTAACAGCTTCTTAAGAAGACACAATCCTATCCTAATAACACAAAAATAAGTTCATACAGTAATAACTGTTGTGTATACATTCCTGATCCTTCTGCTAACAGCTTGAGAGTTCTTCAAGATGTTAGATTGCGGGTTAATACTATCTGAGATTCTGAAGCTCCATATATCTTTCCCTTTTTATGGGTAGTCATCTCTGGCTCTTCCGGGTAAAGACAATGGTTAGCTATAGTAATGATAGTTTCATTCATGTTATTCTTCAGCCCATGTACACTTAACTGAGTCTCCAGTTTTTTCCTCTCCAGACAAAAACCTAAACAATAGGCTAGATAGCTAGGTATCCCAATACAATCATAAAATTAACTGCTCCCACTCTACCACCTGTGTAACCAATTTTTTCTTGCTAACAGTTCAACAACTGATGTTTGAGAGACTAAAACTGTAAAAAGATAATTGCATTTAAAAGACAGCCAATATTTTGTCCTGGCCCTTCAAGATCAACAAAAACCCAAGATTTGAGAGGACCTTTCTACCAGATCCCTACAGCTTTAGCTACTCATCAAACCTCCTGAACAGGTAGATGGTGAGAAAGCCCCCCAACACCCAAAGGACAAGAGTTGATTACTGTTCTTCATGCTAAAAGGGGGTTATTAAAACAAAATTTCCCATAATTCCGAAGTCAGCTATGTGCTATAGCACAGAAGGTGGCCCCATCCTAGCAGGTGATACATCTGACAAAACCAAATAAAACAAGGGAAAAGCAAGAGAATATCAGATGACTGTACTACTAGTTTCACTTAATCACTGAAAAGAAATGCTTTTACTAATATCATTTGTACAGTTTTTCATGCCTATATCTGGTACTCTGAGTAACTACTTTAAAGATAACAGTATGAAATGTCTTAATTATTGTAACTCTTGTTGTAAATTTTTTTCTTTAAAATAAAACAAAACAAAACAACTAAAAGAGCTAACAGGCCCAAAAATGATACCCAAAGGACAACTGTTTTTGATATATTAAAAGATAAATTATAACTAACGAAGTTCCTGTGTTAACTTGGTCTTAAACATCCAACAGCAAAGGCATATGTGTAAACAACATAAAAAGTGTTTGTAATCACTCCCCTCCAGGACAGTTTTTTAGCTATATTTGTGGATATATGTAGGAGCCAGTTAGTCACAACTGCTATTCCAGTCCTTTAAAAACAGTGTCTGACATGACCGCTTTCCCAGTGTGAGTTTCCACTATTCCTCATGCTTTGGCCACATGGGCTTTAATCCTTTAGTACAGCTTGCTTGGTCTTGCCTAGATGCTGCGAAGCATGAAGTGACCAGGTGTTTACAAGTCTGGAGCTCACCGTAGAGGGGCCTGACTTCTCCCAGGGTCCATCAGATAGACAAACTCTTTGTGTTGAAGACTTCCATCCACTGCCCCCAACAAGACCCCTCATCAGCTTTGAGAAGCCAGACAAGTTACCTCCCATTCTCCCCAACAACAGTTGAACAGATGTTTCAGAAGTGGGAACAGGTGTCTGTAGATGCAAAAATAAAAGTAGGAGCCTCCCTAGGTCCACAACGTATCCTGCCTAGAAAGAGTTCAAAAGAAACGGTACAGTACAGATTTCCCTAAAATCAAGTCAGACAGGGTTTAAGAACTACATTTTAAAAAGCAAACAAACAGCTTTGAAATTTGCACCCAGAAACAAACAAACAAAAATAACTGACAGATGAAATCCAGGGCACAAAAAGCAAGGTATTTTACACCAATCATAAGCTGTCCACACCTCCCGTGAAATACAGGAAAAGCACATCAGGGAGATTCTGACTGATTTTAAAGCCATATATACTCACAGCTATGCACTAACATATGCACTTGTGTATCTGAGTGTGTACTCTGTAGCCACTGTATACTTCTACTGTCAGTACAGAATGCAGTAGGTATCTACACACCCTCTTACTAACTCCACATTAACCAAGAGTAAGGCAGCTCTTCGGCAACTGGCCTCCAACCCCAAAGATAAGGTCTTAAACTAGTATAACAAAGACAAATAAACAAACAAAAATAGACTGCTCAGAGCAAAATAAATAAATAAATAACTGATGAAAATATTGCCTCAAAGAGAACAACTCCCGAGATGCATACAAATGTGCCCATCACTCATTTTTTTCTACTAACCTCTTAAATCAGAACACAAGAAGAGTCCAAGGACAGACCAAGGACAGACCAAAAGCCTGACTGTCCCCTCAGACCTGTATTTGTGCTGGCACATTCAAGAGTTGAAATCTTATTACCAACACCAAGTTCCTTCTTGACAGTATGTGGACATTTGAGCAAATTTCTCATTTCTGAGTGCACCCAAACCCACTCAACTGACCCAGAATCACAGCGCACTTTTACATTTTATCATCACAATAAGTCCAGGGGTCTTAACACTGATTTTGTGATGAAAACCGTATAGCTTAAAAATTGGTTGCCTTTGATCCCCTAAGTATAGGCTGTAAAACTTATAGCAAAATTCTCACGCTGTAGTAAATACAACTGCAGAACAAGCCTGCCCCAAATACCATAATAGCTGTGATTACTTGCACACATTCCTCTCAGTTAACTTTGAAAATTCCTCTTTTTCTCAGACTTCAGAAAAAAAGTAACACTCCCCTGCATAAATTTACATTCTTTATACTTTTGAGCAGTAGCTCATGGCCCAGGGAGCGTTTCCCTTTAGCTTCAAGGACACCGAGTCATTCAGCAACTTGGCAGGGCATGTCCTTGGGAGATGCTGGTGCATCATGTTGAATACGCTCTGTTCTCAAAGGAGCAGACTAAAGAGGAAAGGAGAGGAGGGGCAGAAGTGCTCCATCTGCTTACAACACACTGATCCTGAGGATTACGACAACCCTGAGATCCTCTGCCCAGCGCTTACTTTTCCCTGGACAATGATCTGAAACCTTTGCTCTCTTGCTCTCTTTCATCCTGCTTTGGTGCTTTTTCCCCCTGAAGCCCAGATGCCCCAGCTTCAAACCATTAAAAGAAATGGTAATTATTGCCATGATGTCACCGCTACTTTGTGCAGCTAGGCTCTGGCTCCCAGAGTCTCCCTAATGAGGGAGTGAGCATTCTTTGGAGCCAGCCTTCCTTCGGAGTCATCAGCATCAGCATGCAAAGGCTTTTTATTCTAGCAAACCTGAGTGTGTTGAGAAACTCGAGCAACACGTCTGCGCAGACTCTGTCTCCCAACCTTGTTCGCCATGGTCTTTCATCTGCATTTTTTCTGCAGTGCTAGGAGGGCATTTGGTGGCCCTCTAGTTCACTAAACAGAGTGTGCACCTGTGAAACCATTTGAAGGTAGCCCATAAATGAGTGTCAATGGGTCCCCTCCTAATGTAACTCAACACTCTGTTTCAATCTGGGGCCCTTATAAGAGTAATGACGCTTCCAGACATGATACACTTGCGTAGGTCTCAGAATCCATACAGAAAGGAAGGCAAGAGGATCCGTCCTCCGTACTGGGAAGGAGGCAGCCAGAGAGCCTGGCTCCTCTGCTAGCAAGAGAGAAGCTCACAATAGACTCAACTCTATCTTCCTTCAAAGAAAGAGCCAATGGTCTTAGTTAATTTTTGTCTACAACTAAAAATGGGAAAGCAAGGATTAACATGAAGAAGGGGGAGAGGACTAGGCAGGTAAATTCCCTTGGCGCCTTAAAAAAATCAAACAGCTTAATTCGCATAAGTTGTCATTGTCTTGCTTTCCATTCGAGCAGACACAGAATACCAAGGAAGCCTGTTTGCTGCTGCTGTAATAGAATTTCTCAGACTGATTACTGTGCAGAGGAGAGAAGGCCATTTAACTCAATGATCTGGAGACTTGGAATTCCAAAGGCAAAGAGCTGGCTTATGGTGCAAACATCTGCGCTGTGGCTCAGTGTGGCGGAAGGCAGGGGGCAGGTGCGTGCAAGCAAAGGGGACAGCAGAGGGGCGCATGCAGTCTTCAATCAATGCCTGCTCATGGTAAGGAGCCAGATACAGAGCCACTCTGGCAGTCACCACGTTAGTGCATTCCGGAGGGTCACGCCCACTTCTCCCCTCCCAAACAAGAGGTCAAGCTTCAACCTGCAGACTCGGGGTACACATCCAAACCACAGCACTCAGTGGAAGAGCGATGCTGCTACTCAGCTCAGAGGATGCCATCGCCACCGAAGCGGGCTCTATTTGGATTCCAAGGAGTTTCTGGAGAGATGAGCAAATATTTATTGTTCTATTGTGCAGTTTAAATAAATGGAAGGTAAATGGCAAGCAAGAAGATTGTGTGAGCTTCACTCAACATGCATGCTCAATGGAATGGGTGGAGAGCAGGATCCTGAGAGGACCAAGTAGGACCAAGGATACTCGGCTTCTGAGTCTCCTTCCACCTGGGCTGTGGAGGTGTCAAGCCCTTCAGGGACTCTGAAAATAAATGAATGGATTTTCCTTTAAATACAAATGCTGTGCTGCATTGACTTGAAATTAAAACATAAAAGGATTTTGCCAAATACCCAGTATTTAATATTTACTAGGTATACGATTGGTAACTTTTTAATCTTTCTCTCAATTAAAGTGATGTGATCAAGATATGGTGAATATTACATTTTTAAAAAATATGAGACACTTTGCCCTGAATTCCACTCAAAATCTTCCCCTGAACACACATACTTCCACACCCTGTTCCACTACTTTTGCCACTCTGCAAGCCATCTCTCTGGAGAAGATATGAATGTCCTCTTTTGTGTATTTAAGAGACGGGATACCCTGAAGCTGTGGCTGAGTGCCAGCTAAAGGAAAAGTAGGTCTTAAACATATCACAATGCGTCCGCATTGACCTTATTTGTCAGACCTGACCCAGTGCAACTTCAGGCAGGCTCCTCTCCACGGTCACAATTATTATGAAGCTGCAATGTTTCAGTCAACTCCACACTGAAACAGCTACAACAAGGCAGTGAAAGACGTCCATGAAAACAGGCTTCTAGAACTCCTTCAGAAAGGGGGAATAAGATGTGTTTAAAGTGAGGGGGGTTATTTGGAGGGATATTAATGGCAGTGTGTCTTTTACTGCAATAATTGTTTTAAAATTTTTAAATCTGAGGGGCCGGGCGAGGTGGCGCACACCTGTAATCCCAGCACTCGGGAGGCTGAGGCAGGAGGATCGCTGCGAGTTCGAGACCAGCCTGGGCTACAAAAGTGAGCTCAAGACCAGCCTGAACTGCACAGCGAGACCCTGTCTCAAAAAGACAAAAATAAATAAATAAATAAATAAATAAATAAATAAATAAAATTTTTAAATCTAAGCTGTATGTTTTCAGTACAACTTGAGCCTTTGATTCCTTAGCATTTATCCAATCACCATCCTCCAGACCCATGTATTATTGACTCATAGAACAAAGACCATGAAATATTTCTTACACCACAAAGAACTTATTGTGCATTTTATACTCTTCTTTAGTAAGTTGAATAAGAATACTTACATCAACTGCAATTTCTGATAGGATTTGCATTAGATAATTGATTGAGGAGAACACAGTAGGAAATTTCTTTATTTGGGGGACACAGTTTGGGATTACTTATCCAGTAAACACGCGGGTTAGAGCAGTAGTTTAGTCCAAAGTGAGCTATGTCATATATACAATAGAAATGGAGAGGCTGGGGCCTACAGTGTATGTAGCTCAGTGGCACAGCGCTTGCCTGGCAAGGGCGAGGTCCTGAGTTTGATTCCTAGTCTCCCTTCCCTACCCCCCCAAAAAAAACCCCATAGAAATGGGGAGGTTATATCTTTCTGTATCTTTTGATGACCAAATGGGACTGGAGGGCATATGAGAAAGGGGTAGGGATAAATTGGGGGTGCAAGTGAGCTGCCTATAGAACATTATCCACTCTATACTTCTGTCCTTTTTAAGGGATAGGCAGGAAACATGCTTTGTTAAAATTGGCACTAGAGAACATCAACAACTTACCAAACATCTGAATGACAATATTACTCTCAACTATGTACAACCGCGTACTGCATGCCAGACACTGCTATGAGTCCTTTCCATGAACAAGCTCACACAGTCTGCTCAACAACCCAATGAAGTGACTACATGACTAGCCCCACCCTAGGAACGAAGGCGCAGAAGATATTAGGAAAACTGCTGCGGGCGCATGGCCAGGGTCACAGGAAGCAGGCAACCCATGCAGGCCGCTGCCACTGGGCTCGGCAGCGCTAATTCATTTCATTGGTTAATATTACATGGATCAGTTCTGCAATTTTCTGCTCAGAGAAAAGCCCTTCACTAATCCCCAAATTTAAGCCCCTCGAGTTATTTATTCAGTGTTAGAGCTCAGGGAACAAAGCAGCGTCATCCCAGCAAAAGCCAATTAGGATTGCATTTGAAACTCAAGAATATTAAGTATTGTGGTTTTTCATTTCAATGCTAATGACCTTTGTATTAGGTTTATCAGTCATTATTTCCCATTAGGTTTTGTTTTTTTTTTTTTTTCCTAAAAATAAATAAGTCCCATTGAAGCAAGCCACAGCCTGCCACAAGGAGAAGCCTGTTAAGTCCATGGTGAAAATAGAGGCTTGCACTTCTATCGCCAAAGAGACAAAGATGCTGGTTGGCTTCAGGATAAAGCACAGCCCTTGGTGCCCACTGAGCTGTAATTTCAGGAGCACAGTGAAACAGCAAACCACCGGCTACAGTAGAAATAATGAAAATCATATCAATAGCAAGGCATCACGCCGCCCTGCCTGTGCCATACACCCATCCATTTCTGTACCTTGCCATGCTCCGAGAACGCATTCAGACCAGTGCTAAGGAGACCTGCTTCATATTCTGCCTCACAGAGTCATAAAGTTACCCCAATTTGACTCAAAGCAAGACACTTACAAGGTCACCAGGTTATGGCACAGGTCCAGCAAGGATTACTGTGTAAGCGCTCCTGGTGGGGGAAGGGGGGAGGAGGAACACCCAGGGACTGAACCCAGGGGCCTCTGCTGTTGAATTCCAATTCCAGCCCTTTTTATTTTTGAGATAGGGACTTACTAGGCTTGGTTTGAATTTCTGATCCTTCTGAGTAGCTGGAATTCTAGGTATGTGTCACTGAGCCTAAAGGTATGTCTAATACATATATGATACATATATATAACACATATACATATATATGTATACATATGTACACATGCACAAATGTTATATATTGCATATATTCATGTGTACGAGCAACAGTTTTTGTGGTCATACTGGGGATCAAATACAGGTCCTTCCCCATGTGGCAGATACCG
The DNA here is from genome assembly GCA_004027025.1 of Myocastor coypus. Taxonomy (NCBI): domain Eukaryota; kingdom Metazoa; phylum Chordata; class Mammalia; order Rodentia; family Myocastoridae; genus Myocastor; species Myocastor coypus. Next base: position 60,348 of record PVJA010001596.1, read on the forward strand.
CATCCCTGATCTGCACCTCTAGCATCTCAGCATCTCTATATTGCATGCTGACCAGGGCTCTGGAAAGCAAGTTACCTCTGGACAGCCACTACCGGCATCACCTTAGTACATAATCTCAGTACCCAAGCTGAGATTCCTGATGTGCTTCATGAAACCACAACTTCCCACATGTTCCTGCTCCAAGGCAGTCTATACGTGGGAAGAATCACTCCCATCGCCTGTAAAGCTCTGAAAGCACTCAAACTGAGATGGTTATTTAAATTTTACCTGAAACTCAAGCTTTTCTCTGAGAAGCCTTGGATAGCAAAACCAGAGAAGGTCTTCTTATCAATCTCCGAGGGCTTCTGTGGAGAAGTTCAGTTGCGTGCCCACCATTATGTCCCAAGACCCCCATTCGAGGCCTGAAACAAATCCTATACCTATCTATGCTTCGTGTATCTACTGCGCTGACCAAGTCCTCCAGAGGAGCATAATCAATAGAGAATGTACACGCAAGTCGATTTGTTAGATGAGCTCCTAAGATCAGAGGCAGGAGAGCCCAACATGGGCCCCTGCCAGTGGAGTGCCGGAGGATCCAGTGGCTGGCTGCTGAGAAAAATGCAGTCCACCAAACAGCAGGCATCAAGGACGCTGCACCAATTTAAACCTGAAGGTCTGGAAGGTCCCTGGCGAGCCCTGAGAGGCAGTCTGTGCTTCAGCCTGCAATGCCTGAAGATCACTGTGGGAAGGCAAAGCCAGCCAGAACTCTGTTTCACTGCAGGACACTGGAACTCTTAAAAATGGGCCTGCTTCCTTCTTTTCCTTTTTCATTCTATCCAAGCTTCAGTCCTGTGGATTAGTGGCACCTGCACGTGGGGTGGGTCTTTCTCTTCAGTTTGCTGGCTTCTATATCAGTCATCATAGGCACACCCAGAGCGGTACTTTACTAGTCTCATAGATGTTTCTCATTCCAGTTGGGTTGACATATGATAATTAATGGTCACATGCACAAAACTACATTAAATTTAACTTATAAATTAGGCACCCTTAGAGATTAAGAACACTAATAATGAAATGGCACAGGTATAAGTGTATATGATATTAAGTAGCTAGTATCATTATTCCTGCAGTTTGGGTACCTTATTAAATAAAATAAGGGTTACTCAAGCAAGACCTACAGGAGCATGTCTAAGAATAGAGAGCTACTCAGTGACTCCCAGGCTGGTAGACCATACCACATGGACGCTCTGGGTAAAGGCACAGGTTATGATCCCCACAGGATGGAACAGGGCAGCATGGAATTTCTGCTAAGCAGGAATAATGGACAATTTAAAATCTAATGATTATTTCTGGAGATTTTTTTAACTGAGGAAAATATGCTTAATATATATGCAGTAGCATGGGTATCCACAACTTAGACATTTTCTATTCTCAAAGAAAGTAATAAGTAAAACAATACATGCATGACACAAGCATTGAAAATGAACATATGCATGCAGAAAGTGCTTTGATGGGGAAAAATGATACAAGAAGCCAAAGAATCATTAGAACAATTCTGATTTTTATTCAAATTTTTATTTTATTTTATTTTATTTTATTTTATTTTATTTTATTTTATTTTATTTTATTTTATTTTATTTTGAAGAGTAAAAGCAAAAACAAAACAAACAGGCAGAAACAAAGACAGAAATAGGGTAACATGCAACAATATATATCGTACATGTTTTCAAACAAGAATAGCAATGATTGTTCTATCACCTATTTTCATCATTAAATCTATTGCTCAGATTAACAGATATGTCTATGCAAGATTCAGCAAATGATTGAATATTAATCCTCCCTATCAATAAACCTTAAGTTTTCTTGTAGTTTATTTTACTTTTTAAATTTATCTTATTTTGAAGAGACTACATGCTGGGTACAAAAACTAATCCTGGGTCTATCTCCATGCACTAAATTAAAGTAAAAATGGATTAAAGACCGAAACACTGAAACAGAAACACTAAGTCCACTGGAAGAGAAAGCAAATGGAAATCTTGAAGGTTATAAGAGCAGGCAGAGAGTTCATGAACAAAAGCCAAACTGCATGGACATTTGTATTTGGTATTTTCAGGTCACCATTGTTTGGGTAACTAACGCTGAGTCCCTAGTAAGAGCCAACTACAGTAGTATGTAGTAGGAGACTATCTCAGTTACTCTTTTGTCACTGTTGAGACAAAATACCCAACACCAGAGCCAGCCCGATAGCTCAGCAGACTAAAGAGCCTGCTTAGGCAGAGCGCAGTGGCTGGGGTTCCATTCCATTGTGTGCCATGCTGGCTTCACCTGAGGGGCGCCCTGAGACCGCGATTGAAACTGGGCATGATGACGCGCACCTGTAATCCCAGAGGTTGGGAGGCTGAAAAACAGGTGGATCACTATGAGTCAGGTCCACATGATAAGATAGATAGATCCTGTAGACTCTACTAACTACAGAAAAAAAAAAAAAAATACCGCTACCCAAAATGAAGGAAAGAAGGAAAGGAATACTTAGCTCATAGTCAGTGGAGGTTTCAGTCCATGCTCAGCTGGCTCCAAGGCAGAGTGGCACCTGGCAGAGGGCAACTGTTCATGGCAGTTAGAACACCTTTGCTCAGTGATCTCTATAATAAATCTACAAGGGTTGGCCAAATAGTTTAGCAGATTAAAGCACCTGCAAGCAGGCACAGGGTCGTGGGTTCAGTCCCCGGCCCTGCTGTGCCAACCCCACTCCAGGGGCGCAGTGAGACAGCAATTGCCCCTGGGCATGGTGGTGTGCACCTACTGTCCTAATTCTCGGGAGACTGTAAATAGGTGGATCACTACGAGTCTGATCTAGTAATGAGACCCTGATCACTCTGTAGAACATTCCATAAAAATAATAACTAACTATCTAAATAAATAAATAAATAAATAAATAAATAAATCTGCAAAAGCAGAAGAGAAATAAGGTACAGAACAATTTTGAAGCTTATTTGAACTTTTATATTACTCCCCCGGAATTTCCTCTTAAACTAGGTCCAAGCTGAAAGCCTTCTCCCCTACGTTTTACACTGAAAGCACCATCACGGCTGTGCAGCAAAGCAAAGCATCCCTGAAGTTCCATCCACTTGTAAGATGCTCCATCCAGTGTCTGGGACAAGCCGCATCTCTCTGGCCGATCTCTGCGAGCCAGCAGCCACCTCCATGAGCCCTCTACTGCAGAGCGCAGGAGGGGATGAGATCCAGGTGCTGGATGCCACCCTCCAGGAGGGGTCTTGACCCCCAGGAAGCACAATGGCAAGACGGATTACCCTGCATATTTACTTTACGGATAGGGAAATCGAAGCCCAGTCACACAGCTGGAGTGAAGAAGGCCGACAACTTGGGTTCACTGTCAAGAAAGGCCTCGCCCACCACGGAGCTCTTCTGTAGCCTTATACAATCGGCATTTTATATCCTGGTTATATGGAACTGCTCGCTGTGGATCCTTATTAACAAATGAGTGAATAATCCATGAGATTCGTTACCCGCAGGTCTCACTGTATTCGGGCCCTCCTACTTCTGTACTCCAAGTGGATCTCAGACAGCACAAGATAATGCAATCTATCTCTCACTATTCTGTTGCTCCTGATGCATTCTCTTTCAGTCCATAAGCGTTCCGTAGCTTCTTCCAAGCCAGGCTCACTGTTGGTCTGGGATAACATGATCTACTCTATTAATTTATGGAAAAAATAATACTAAGCTATTTAATTGACAAATATTATATGGTATTTTAGATATCTAATGTGATGATTTCTATGCATTATGGATTGATCATCACAAAAGAGCTAACTAACATATTCATTGTGGCACAGAGTTAGCATTTTAGGTAAAGAGAGTGTTAAAGTCTGCTGTGTTAATGATTTGCAAGTACATAGAACAAAAGTGATCACCTCAAAAGTGTCCCCTCAGAGCCAAATGCGGTTGTGGGGCAGACAACATGACTGTGGGACTAATTTATGATCCAGGGCTGGGATTCTGGGTATAAATGCTGCAGGGATTATGGGTGAGAGTGTTATACCCGGCCTGGGCAGGTAGCCTGAGTGCAATGTAAGGGAGACAGACTGGCTCTCTGATGCCTTGCTGTCGGTGTCGCACGCTTTTGCTCTTGCTGCTGTGCTACTTTCTGCTACTATGAACAGCTGCCCTCTGCCATGCGCCAGTCTGCCTTGGTGCCCGCTGAGTAGTAACTGAAACCTTCACAAATTGTGAGCTACTTAAGCCTTGCCTGCCTTAATGCTGAGTGTCAGAAATGTGTTCCCAACAAGGAAAGAAAAGTAGCTGAGACAGTGCTTGACAAACATGAAAGACCTATGTAGTTATCATCTGTTATGGTTTATGTCTAGCTGTGCCCCCAAAGCCTCATGTAGTCATTGGGCAGAGACTTCTATAGATTGAGACTTGACTCACGAGTCGCTAGGATTATGTGTTTTAGAACTGATGGGATTATGGTTCTAAGTACTTCTGGGATTATGGATGTAGCCTAAGGTGGAGGCTGAGGTGCAGAACCTGAATGTAATATAAAGAGAGACAGAGAGACAGACTAGGGCTATTGCTCTCTGCTGCCCTGTTTGGTTGGCTGCCTCTGCCACCATTTTGTTGCTGTTCCATCACCATGAACTGAATGCTTTCTGCTCTGTTCCACTCAGCCTTGGGCCAGCGGAATACAGACTGAAACCTGCATGAACTGTGAGCTAAATAAACCTTTCCTTTCTTCATTTTGGGTGTCAGGTATTTGTCCCAGCAATGAGTGAAAAGTAACTAAGACATCATTTTCAAAGTTGGGATTTTTTAAACATGTAGTTTTCTGGTGTGCTTGAAAGAATTAGAGGAATCATTTATAGAGGGGTGAAGATAAGAACATATTACAGTTAGGAAGACTTCTACATTCCATTATCAGAATACAAAACATGCCTTGTCATTCCAGAAAAAAAAAATACAGTACTTTCTATCTTATGGATCAATCAAGGGAGATATCTTGATCATGTAGCTGGACAGCTTTACAGGGTGAGGAGGTTTTATAATGAAGTTCTTAGTTACCTGGTCCTGTGAGAACGAATCATTTGCATTGAGCAGAAGGGAGACCTGCCAGAGTTTTGGGTGCCGCTGTGCTCCAGTGGCGGGCTGCTCATCAGTCAAGTTTAACAAAGCATTAGGTGGAGGTGTGAACACCAAAGGCCAAACCTGTAGGTGCGTGGAATCCACACTGACAGACAAGCCCAGAATTACATGTTTCGATTCTTCACACGTGAATGGCTTGAGAGCTGTTCGCTAGCTCCTAAAAACTGTGCCATTACCACCAAGAGGTCCTTCTCACCTGATGGAGAATTCCTGGGATCATTTGCCCACCAGTAACCGGCCTACTGCAGTGTTCCTCGTCTCTCACTTATGGGAAAAATCACGCGCTCTTTGGGATGGACAAACGTGTCTCTTGCGTCAACGTGTGCTGTTTATGCAGCTCACGCTTACGAAAGGCGATAAATCCAGCCTCCTTGGAAAGGACGCATCAGTGGCAATGGAAAGTTGGAAGATGCGCCGCTCATGCAGGGGATCCTGGCTCCCAGGTTTCTTCCCTTGCGCAGGCCTTCTGTCACCAGTACCCTCCTCCCATGGAAAAGACAAAAGATCTATCTCATGAGTGAGCATGGTACACTCCTCCAGGGAGCCCTGCTTTAAAGCAGAATCCTCCTGGCTACATTATTTGCCCAACAGCCTGCACTGGCCGTGGGTTCTGGCTCAGGAAAGGGGACCTGAGACGAGGACCTGTGTGCAACAGACTTAGCAGGGTGTCTTGGAATCCATACCAGCAGGACAGGAGAGGGAGGCGCCGCTTGGGAGGAGACAAGGGGAGCAGTTCCGGAACATTCTCAGCAAACTCTGTAGGCTGTCGCTGAAAGACTACCCAGCACGGGACAGAGGACCCTGAGTGATTGGTCCTAGGGTGTAGCGGCTCGTGAGAGGAGACAGTGACTCCATGCAAGCAGTCCTGACAGAGGACGGATGAAGGAAGCTGTCTATTTGTCAGCTGCCCCAGGGGCCAGGGACAGTCATCACCACAGAGCAGCCTGGGTGGCTGCTGCCAGTGTCCAACAAACCGCCTGACCCAGACCCGGGGCAGTTTCCGAGTTGACTCTTAGGCTCGGTCCTCCCAGCGATGGCTGGAGCATTACAACATCTGCCTCATTCTCGTAAGCAGGCACCCGAGACCCCCAGAGAACAGAATGCACACAAAATGCGGAGCTTAATTGTAATGATTCCCCAACCCCCCCCCCCCCATTGTGTGCACAGAACAACGCAGGGCAGAGCGCACTTAAAGACGGCTGTGGGAGGTCGTCGATTCTAGGCAGAGTGCTAAATGTAAATCACTTCCCGGCGACCCAAACCTCATGATGAATTCCTCTTAATATGTTCTCATCTCTGGCTGCTAAGAGGTGACCTCTTATATGCACTCCTTGTATTAGTTTCTGTGATTACTATAACAAATGATCTGAACCAAATGACCGCACATCATTCTTTTATGGTGCTGAAACTCACAAGTCCAAAACGACGCCACAGAAGTCAGGAGGGCTGGCTCTGTCTCTTCCTTTCTGTCTTCTGCAGGCTGCATTCAGACGCTGGCCCCTGGCCCTTGGCCCTCAGCGGATCTCTTTCCCTTCAGTACTCAAATATTCCCCTGTGTTCATTTTACCAGGTGTGATGGTTGCTTCTTGGACACACCCGGGCAATCCCGGATACTCTTCCTGTCTCATGATCCATAATACTATCAGCAAAGTTCATCTTGTCATGCAAGGGAACATTCACAGTGTACAAGGATTAGAACCTGGGCATCTTTGGAAGCCAATATTTAGCCTAGCACACACCCATAGCACTGTCTTCACTTTTTAAGGCATTTCATTATTTGTCCACTTGGGGAACAACTTTGCCCTTGGATGATCAAACAAGAAGTTCTGTGACACCTGCATCTGTGAGTGCAAAGCTTGGAAACCCCACACCCCAACAGTGATCGCTGGGAAGACCAGTCAGCAGATAGAGGCTGGCAGTACGAAGAGCTAAGAAAGGAGCGTTTGTGCTTCATGAGAATAGTCAAGTTCCTTGAGTGCCTTGAGAGTAGTTCTATTTATTTATTTATTTATTTTTTATGTATTTGGTGCACAGTCTTGCTGCACAGCTCACACCCATAGTGATCTTCCTGTTTCTAGCCTCTCCGGTGCTGGGATCCCAGGCATGCACCACCACACCAAGTCTTAGGCAGTAGTTCTGAGTATGGTCTTGAATCCCGCCAAGAAAAAGCCCAGGGAAATCAAGCACTCACAGGCATATAGTGGAACCACAAAGCCGATATGAGTTTGTCAGACTTTGTTTTACTTTTTGCTCATGTTATTCCTTATTTATTCCTGCAGTTTTATAGGCCAGGATAATAGCTCTTTGCTTTGGTCAAACTCTGTACAAAATAGACCTTTAAAAAATAGTTCTTTTTGGACTACAGGATCTGGAGCCATGGATTTGTCTTCTCTGATTTTTTTGCCAGCATTTCTCAGTATCTTTCCCAGTGGGGGCTTATTAAACTCTGCAAAAAGCAAGTGAAAGAAAAAAATTAATTAGTTTAAATTTTTTAAGAAGTGGAAAAATTAATTTAACAAAATGGTCTGATGATTCTAAAAACAGAAATGGCTAAGAAACTGTCTTGGGGACTGATGGACAGACTCAAAGCAGGCACAGGAGCTGGGGTACAGGAACCCTTATGTCCCCTGATGGACCTAAGCATTCAGAGATACACTGCTGCCTGTGTTCTGCTGGAGCAGTGGGAGCTGGCAAATAAGAGGTCAGTTTGTGACTTTTGTCACTAGAAAGCTCAGGCGACTCTCATGGAGACCTCTTAGAAGGGATGAGTTTAACCTGGGACTTAGACCTGAAGCTGATTTGGATCCAAGACTGGGTGCCTGGGCAGGGGCAGACCAAACATGTCCCATGAAGTGAAATGGGAAGAAACAGTGACAACCGGAGACCCCTTCTACTTGGGGCAGTCAGTTCAGCCTCGGGGCCCCGTGGATGAGAGGGGTTCACAGGGAGGATCTCATTCCCAGGGGGGAAATGTGGCTGCGTCTGAAGTCTTATCACCCACGCTCATTCCTCCTCTTTTCCTGCTGGGGTCCAGATGCAGGGAGGCTTCTGATGCTCCAATCCCCAGGGCTCAGGAAGGACTGGACTCAAGTTCCCGTGTGTTTCCAGACTATTTCCAATCCTGCTGATAGCTAATATCCCAATAGCCTCTGAATTTCCAGCTATAACAAAGCTGCTTTACATCATGTGTACCTCTCCCAGAATTTTTTCTCTTCCTGCATTGTATTAAAAGTTTGGGTAGATACATAAAATTGTCTTGACCTAATGTGTATTTTAAATCTAATGGATGGAGGAAAGAATGCTTGAATTTCTTCAATTTCACAATGTGAGGAAAAGCTGTGCATGGGTTCATTTTAATATTGCTTCTTTTTATGAAAGTAGATTTATTTTTATGAAATACAAACATTGATTGGTTATTTTATTCATATACGTTTAAATTTTCTTTGTATATTTGACTGTTCTTTCGAAAATAATTTTGATATTAAAAAAAAAACCACCTAACCCTGGTGTCTATTAGGCCTTTGTGACTGATTTCAATGATATACAATGACCAGCTTAGAGTGAAATGCGAGATATTTGTGTTGACTTTAGTGTGTGATCCTTCATTGCCAGGCTATGGATTAAAACTGCACTTAACTGGAAATTTAAAAAAAAAAAAGGAGGGAAAAAAAAGGACTAAAGTCAGACTGGCCACTCATATTACCTCATTGCCTTATCGTGGGGGAGTTATTTCAGGTACGCAACAGACTCTAGTGGGCCAGCTACAATTCCTCCCTGCATGGAGGGATGGGTACTTTTATGACTCACTTTGACCAGGACATAGAACACATACATACTTGCTTGCTAATCATTCTAGAATTGTCTATGCCAGTGCTTAGGGGTAACGTCTAGACAGGTCTCATGAAATTGAAGATCTGAATGGAATAGAAAGGCTGAGGGAGAGAGAGGATTTTCTTTCTCTCTATGTCTTAGAAGTGGGCATGGGTCTTCTTCTGCCTCTGGACTCAGAGACTGGGAGACCCAGTTTTCCTATCTATCTTTCTATCTATCTATCTATCTATCTATCTATCTATCTATCTGTCTCTATCTCTATCCATCTCTGTCTCTGTGTCTGTCTCTATCTCTGTCTCTATCTCCATCTCTATCTCTATCTCCGTCTCCATCTCCATCTCCATCTCTATCTCTATCTCTATCTCTATCTCTATCTCTATCTCTATCTCTATCTCTATCTCTTCTATCCACCTACTTATCTACCTACGCTAGTGGTTCTGTTTCTCAAAAGCAGCCAAGCTATAACATGTAGCTTAGGAACAATAGAGATGAGAAGTCTCTTTCCCGTTAGTTTTCTAAGTTAGCGGCTATGAGTCTGTAGCTACTTTAACTCACTATCCAAAAATGTTCTTTCAAGGCTCTAGAGTTCTGGACCACTGTGCAGGCCTGAAACAGCAGCCCCAGTTGCCTCCCTCCTGCATAGCGGCGAGGCTCAGAAGCCTGCTTTCCCCTTCCTGCTGAGACTGATCTCATACCCTCGAACCTACTCTTTGCACCTACCCATTTCCTGCCGTCACACGTGCCCAGACCAGAGGCGTTTATTAAGTGCCTAGTGGCCCCTGTCTGTTAGATACAGGTAATGACCTTATTACAAAGGCACCGCCACTTCCCTGAAGATACTTACTATCCAATCAAAGATGACAAGGCAGACAGCTTGTGGAAAGAAGCAAGTGGAACCTCCAAACGCACTCAGCTCCACCAAGGGACATGGGAGAGGCTGAGTGGCTTAGAGTGGGTGGATCTCAGCCCCACTCACGCACTTCTGTGGAAGGGGCAACCTTCAGGCTGCCTGTGCTGGAGTCTCCCTGCAAAAATGGCCAGGAGAGAATGGGCACACAGAGAAAGCGATTACTTGTGGAACACCGTTGACTCACTTAGGTTCATCAGGACATTAAGTGTGATGGAGTCAGGGCAAATGTGAACATACGTCAGCGTTTGTCCTCAGAGCCTTCTGAATCCCTCAAAATCCATGACAGCAAGAGGCTCACAGCTCCACACACTGGGCCTTCGGGCTGTTTGTCCACAGGATGAACAGGACGGGTGGCTGAGACAGAGAACATCTGCAACTTGGAGTCATAGTGCTTGCTTCCAGCCTTATTCCCCATCATTCATTTAAAAAAAAAATATTTTTAGGTCTAACCATGCTATGGGTGGTTCACGATTATATCCATGGTGGGGAGGTGGCCCATACACTCATGCTCGGAACTCTCCAGCCCAAGTTTTCTCCATCCCTCCATCTCCTGGCTCCCTTCCCTTTTGCCAAAGAGCTATCTCCCTGTTTTCCGTCTTTTACTTTGTTCTTTCTTTTCTGCATATATATATATATATATATATATATATATATTTTTTTTTTTTTCTTTTTGTAAGAGTCATCATGAGAGGGAACCTTCTACATCTGACTTATTTCATGCCTTGCTATGGTCTGAAGGTGCATCAGTTTCGCTGCAGATGGCTCACACTGATCCTCGGCTATGGCTGAGCACCACTCCATTGTGGATAAATGCAACATCTTCTTTATGGACTCATCTGTGGGTGTACATAGAAGCTGCATCCAAGGTGTAGCTATGTGAGTTGTGCAGCTGTCGGCCCAGAGACACATGGGTCTCTGTACTACAATGTCTGCCCATTCTTATTTTATTATTTTTTAGTTTCTTCCCATTCCTTTTGTTAATATTTTTTTAAAATTGCGTTTAATAAGAAATAACAATGTGACAGCTTCAAAACATGTTAGTACATTTCCAGCATTTGATACAATGCATATCTTTGTCCTCCTAGTAGTTGTACAAAGCACAGGGTGTAGACATAACTTTTCTAATCATTATTGGTACAAAAATATTTCTTCTCATTGAACTAAAAGAAAGTAGTTGTACACATAATCCAATGTTCCATAACCGCAGTGGGTTACTGGCAAAACTGGCAATGTCGGAAGCTGTTGATTTAAGTCTTTTAGAGCTCAGCATACTAATCTAGCTTTCCGTTTTATGCCTCGTGGTTAAACTTTGCTGCTGGGTGGATAAGGGCGAGTTAAAGCAAGACCTGTAACAAAACATGTCTGGCCATTTTTAGAGGAGGCATTAGCAAAGCACAAATGTTGGCTAGGATCTCACACTATGCTTTGGAAGGAGAGCCATGAGGCTCAGGAGGACAGTGATCTGCTCTGTCAGCAGTCACTCATCCTAGGACAGTCACGTCTGAGCAGGACTAAGGGGGCCTCACAGAACACACGCTACTCTGTGTTCCCTGTAGGATGAAGACAAAGGGCTCCTGTATTGAACACCTTTCTACTTGGTTCTTGAAAAAAATAACACTGAGATCACATACTGAGCCTTCAGTGGACAGAATTAATCACCTCTTCTTAGGTTCAAACAAAATCAAGACTTTTTGAAAACATGGAAGGCTGATAAAGTAGTTTCTGCATTAAAATAACAAGAATATTTGTAGTATAAGGCCTAGAATCACGATCATTAGTCTGCTAAGGATAATTGTTTTGAAGCTTTTTTAAATTGAAAGGCTTTTAAAGAAACAATAAAGAAAACAATGAAGAGAAGGAAAAGAAGCATTTCCAACTACGAAAAATTGGAAGAGAAATACATTACAGGTTATAGCTTTCACTTTTATGACTATGGTGCAAATAAAATCCACATGTGGAGAGTTCTAATGCTTTACGCCATGAAAATACACTTTAAGAGTCAGCACGATGGAGAATATCTTTAATAAATTCAGCTTCTAGTGTCTGGTCCTTGGTTTTTCCTGTACCTCTACTAAGAATGGGTGTGCTCTACTATTTCAGTGCTCTCAAGGGAAACTGAATGGGTTCTGAGTTCTGAGTTTCAGAGGAAATCCACACATAGCATCTGTTTGTTGGTGCACTAAGGGCAGAAGTGGTCGAGATTGGTCGTGGCCTGACCATTCAGCTGCAGCTTTTGGGCTCTGTCTGCATCTCCTGGGCCCTTGCAGAGGCTCTGACACAACATGGGATGCATGAGATGGTTGGGGCATTGATTCTGAGTAGTTCCCAGGAGACCGCTTCTCTAGCCTTTCTAGTGAATTTGTAGACTGAACTGACGGGTCTTTCTACCAAGTCTTTTACCTCCAACCTAACAGAGGATACTACTTCTCACAACAATTAGAAATGATACAAAATTTCATTAACCATGAAGACCATAAACAGCATTCAGCCACTGAAGTAGAAAATACTGTAAAAGAATAGTGAGCATAATAAAACTTAAATTGAACCTTCATACCACAGGAATCCAGTAGCGAATGCCAACCATACGGGTGTGGTGTCACATTTTGTGAATTTAAAGTGTTACTTTGACAATGAAATCATTTTTTGGAAGAAGTTAAAGTGAATTTGTGTGTGGGCTTCAGGGTCACCAATGTTACCCCGCTTGACTTCAGCAAATAGAACTGATATTCTCCAGTAATCTTTTATTATTTTTACTGACTAGGCGCATGAGGTCCATGATCCAAACACAGATTTTCATTTGTGTGCTCCAAGCTTTAGTCAGTATACTACGCTACTATTTTCTTCATAGTTAATCTCCACAGTTCTTTCAAAGTATGTAAAAGAAGTGTGGGGTGTTGTTATACCACCGCACAAAGGAAAGTTCAATATTTTTCCTTGATCATCAAATGTCTAACATCAATACTAATTTTACTTCCTTGTGTGCTTGTTGATTTTGATTGTCAGCTTAGCTGGATTAAGAGGCTCCTGGAGAGGTCACTGGATTCTGAAGCCACTTATTTCATCAATGGTTGACCCACTGGTGGCTTTAAACCTGGTTTGGCTAATAGGAGAAGAGCCTAGTGGGAAGAAATATGTCAGGGAGCCTAACCCAGCCCCTAGTCTTTGCCTCCTTCCTCTCTGAGATATTTCCGTGCTCCCTGCTTCCTGGATGTTAAGAATTTAAAAACTTATCTCCACCACCCGCTTCCACCACAAGGCTTCTCATGTAGAACAAGCTGACTATGGACTGACTCCTCTGAAACTATGAGCCAAAGTAAACCTCTCCTCCTTCAACCTGCATGTGCATGTCAAGCATTTTTCCCCTGCAAGATGTAAGCCGATCAATCAAACACTTTGCCTGCAGCTTTTTCCAGTCCTTTAAAAGCTCAGTTTCTTTTAGTACATTCTACAATGATCATTTATTTTCCTCTACATACTACTCATGAACATCTCTCAGAATTTCTTTTTACTAGGACAAGTCTATATCCTAGTTTTTATATGGCTCATATCCCTGGTAGACTAGATCATCAGTGCCTTAACCCTGGTCCTTTCTGCCCTTGTGAGTATTGCATGCAAATGTACAGCATCTCCACTTTCACTGCATCCTTAGTGCTGTAGAGAAATCCATCATGCAGAAAGGGATGATGGGAGAACTTGCCTATAATAAATGCATCTCATCCGTAGTCTCTCTATAAATATCTGTTCTCAGTGTGCTTGTTTAGAGTCAGCCACACACTAGGGCACTAAGTGCTGCTCTCATCAGTCACTCTTGAGTTTTGTGGTCCATGATGCTGCAAAATTAATGGGAAGCCATTTTCAAAAGCACCAACCTGCTTGTTCCTGATAACAAAGGCAATCACAACTTGAATACTCCACTTTATTTTGCACAGTAAAACAAATGGATTTTTTGTAATAGTAAATAGTAATAAATTGTTTTTTAATCAAGAAATTTTCATTTCAACTTAGCCAATATGGGTAATAAGAAAAAAGAATAGAAAACATGTATTTGTCCTCTATGGTTCTGATGTATCTTAAGACTTCAATGATGTGAATATAATTATTTTCTGAACAGTAGAGTTTAGTGGGTTTGAGGATGTCTCAACATGTTTGGGACTAATTAATTCTTTGGCACAGGGGTCGTGTTAGGCATTGTAGCAGGTTTGGCATGATCTATGATCTTGGCGACATACGTCACTGATTCCAGTGACAAGCCCTACATAAGACAACAAAATACCTCCAGACTCTGCCAAATGTCCCCGGAGAGACCAAATATTCCCTAGTTGACAACATTTCCTCACTCCACCACAAACACATATTTTCTTTTAAACTTTGGTATTTCCCAAGGATAAAAAATTGTGTCTTGAAAACGTTATCTTCATGTAACTGAGAAAAAGCTTTTCCTAAATAAAATGACTACATACTTACACAAAATGACATACGTATAGTTCTTGATTTAGCAATGACATGCTTTAGTAGCCTTTCCCCAAAACCTAGTGACCTAAACAATGAATATTAATTATATCAAATTGCACAGATGAAGAGTTCAAGAGTGTGATGCCGCTGGATAACATCTGAGTGAGTGACACTGAGTCCAAATATCAGCCAGGATAGCAATGGTCTTAAGGCCCAATGAAGCCCACAACAGCCTTTTGAAAATGCCCTCCAACTCCAACTGTTTAAATTCTGCTCCTCAACGCCTTTGTGCGGAGGTTCAGGCCCTGTTGGCCTCTTCCACACTATGGTAGCTTCTGTTTCCTGGTCTCAGCAGTCTCACAATAAGAGAAGACGTACCCAGGATGGAAACCATATGCTTTTGATCGTCTGATCTCAGAAAGAACACCTAGTCATTTCCAGAACCTTCCATTTTTTAGTCGTGAGTAGCTATGACCACCCCACTCACACTGGAAGGCCTTGCACAGAGGGAAGGCCTTTTTATTGGGAAATGGGGCTGCCAGGGGCCCAGTCACCTAAGGCCAGTCACCTCAGGCTCTTTTATGGTAAAATGAAGGTCAGATGCCCCATTACCTGGCTGACGCCATGCCACCGCTGGAATTCCTCCTCTCAGCAATTGGCACTCAGAGGAATCATGACCCCTGAATGTCCAGGTCTCATGCTACAGCCATCCAGCAAGCCCCCGGCCCAGTCACGCAGCTCTCGTCTGTCCTGTCACTGCTCATCACAGCTCTTCCCCATCAGAACACCTAGGATCTCCTGTAGTGACACAAGTAACACAGGGATGGGGCATTTTTCATTCTTCAGGCTGTCAGTAGGCAGGAAAGTGGTAGGGCCAGCCCCACGGGGCTCTGAAGGCCTGAGGCTGACACTCTCATTTCTGACATGAGCTCTCTTTACCATTGCCCTTTGAACTTATGAAAGTAGTCTTTCTGTCCCTCATTTCTCTCTGCTAAGTGGGAACTGACGACATTCACCTCTCCAGATTACTGATAGAATGAAATGCTGAGACATCCCAGACTACGGTACAATTTATTAAATGAAAGTTGCTCATTATCACCAATCCTGGTGAGGGAGCAGCTGTCCCTATGCTTCACAGATGTGGCTCTGTATTTGTGTTAAAATAGAACTAACCACTGCTTCTCAGGCTCCGCTCTCTCTGCAGGCAAACTTAACTCACTTTTGGAAAAAGATCAGAGCTCTGAAATGTCTGACTTAGAATGAGCTTTGAGAATAATGACTTATTTTGATCTGGGGACTGTGTGTGAGGACTAGATTAGCTTCTCTGTACTTACTAAGGATTTTAACCACAGTTCTTAACGGACTTGTCATGTAAATCAGGGTCCAGGAAAGATTTCAGGAAGAGGAAACAAGAATTCTGGAACCAGGCCTTTTATTAATTGTTGGGATCATCTGGTGTAGACAGCTTGATTTCAGCTGGCCTCAATTTTTTTGTTTGCAATGAATGTGGTATGTGGATGAGGGAATTTTCAAGGCCACATTTGATAAAATTCAATGTCATTTATCTTTTTGTAAACAATACTGTCATGGAGAAAATTACCCAGTAAAGTACAAAAGATTTTTCTCAGAGATGCCATACCTTTTCTTTGAACTTTAGAAAGGACTGTCTTTCTCTACCAAGGTGGGTACATTAAATACACTTAGCTCTATGATTTTACTATTGTTTGTAGGTCACCATGGAAGGCTGTAGCAGGCCCTTCTTTAATAGTACTTGGAAATGGTGGGAGGACATTAGTGATCAACTAATTTTGAAAAGAAATAAGTGACAGGAAAGAAACAAACATTGGTTTTGTGTTTCTAGGAGGCTGGTACCAATGGCAAGCCTAATAGTAAGGAGATATTATTATTGAATCCCAGCTTCTAAGTGCAGAAGACTTAAAGCATGGTCATGATCCCAGAGAATGAAAAGATCCAGTCATTGAGCATTGATTGTAGCTTACAAAGAAGCAAGAAAGATAGCTAGATCTCGGACCCTCCTGGAGGCCCACAGTGTCATCATGCAAGGCTTCCACCATAGACATTGAACTTGACTCTGATGATCCTAGGTCCAACTACCTCTAGAAAGGATTGCACAGGATGAACCAGCATGCAGGACACAGCACACAGATGTGATCAGCAACCTCAAGTCTAGAAAACAAACTGAGGTGTTCTGTTTTCCAAATGTGTGGTAAGGAAACATTATACAATAAGAAAATCCTGTGGATTAAAAGAGATTTAAGGCCATGGACTGATTCCCCTCCTTCCAGCACTCTACTATGAACCGTTTATCCTCTCCCAGGCCTTTCTGCTGTGTAGTGCTGCCTTTGAGCCTATGAAATGAAATCTGTAACTGTAAGCTCCTAAAATAAACCTTTCGGAAAGGTTTACTTTAAAATAAAAAATGAAAGAGATTTAAGAGATACAATGTATAGTTCTGTTCTGTATTTAGATTTAAGTATAAAAGACATGAAGAAAAACACATAGGATAATAAGACAATTGTGCACATTAACTAGAGATACCTGAGATAGCTAATGCTATTAAGAAATGATAATTTGTAAAATGTGGTCTCAGCACTGTGGTTGTGTTAAAGAAAAGGTGGGGACCACAAAAGAGAGAAATGGTGTGCTGTGGAGCTGCAGAAGTAGAATCTGGGGACAGAGATGGAATTGAATAGGTCAGGGATTGTCCAGAGCAGGTGATGGGAACCAAGAGCACTCACTGCTCTATAATTCTGTCTTTGCATACATCCAAAGTTTCCTACAGAAAATAGTTAAAATATAAGTAAGCACCGGCAATTGAAAATTAAGTATCTTCAAAGTCCATTCCATACTTATAAAAGAATTAAATTAGTTGAGTCCAACCAATTTAGAGTACTAAATGTAATCTAAAATAGGCCTAACTTATGAAAGGATTAACTGAGAGTCATAATAAAATGGTAAATCCACACCCTAACTTAAGAGTTAAGAAATGCATGGCAGGGGAGATAACTCAGAGGCACAAGTGCTTGCCTAGCAAGTGCAAGGTCCTGAGTTCGATCCCCAGTTCTGGAAAAAAAAGAAGGAACGGGATATCAAGTGATAGGTTGAAGCTAGCTATAGATTTGGTGAATAATTGTTTTGAGTTATTAAATTACCTTTACTCAAAGGCGTAGTTAAAAGTAAACAAGTTGTAAACATGGAACGATAATATATAAACACTCAAAACTCCCTATTTCTTATTTCATTTCTTCATTACCTCTGTTCTCAGGATCGCAGCTATTGTGTGTGCGCATAATGTAATGTGACATATTTTTTCACAACTCCTTGTTGAAAAATGTCACATCAGTTGCTTGCAGTGTGGATGGTGGTGTACGCACGGAATTGTCCAACATTTACACTAAGAGCAAGTTATTAGTCATTCAACAAGACATTAATGACATGAAGAATCATTCTCCTGGTTATAATATGAGCAAATATGGTGACAACACCTAAAAGTTATTAAAGAATAACTAGCAAAGTGATCATCGCCAAGCCCACCTGTTCTTTTACACTGACGTGCTTTGGTTTCCATCTTCTCTCTCCACTCTGAGTTCCTGGAAAGTGGTCAGGGCTTTTCCACATCAGTAGACCCTGACACTAGAGAGGGGCTAATGTCTTTGGATGACCAAATGATGAAGTATGGGTTTTCATTTATTTGGAATCTCTGATGGATACTTCACTCTATAAGGTTGCGTAGAGATAACGAACAATAGGAACATTTTTCTCTCCCATCAAGGTGTTTTAAGCCTAATGGGTAAACTCAATGGTAGATTACACAGTAGCATCAATTCTGTACAATTATGTGCTCAATTACTCAGTAGAAACTCTAGGTTCTTAAAGAGTTCCATGGAGACCTCTCGGACCCACTAGATTCCCATTCCAGAGCCCAGGCCCAGAGTTTGAGTGAGACCACCAAGAGCCTGCCGGATCCCCATTCGACCAAGCACCCAGGACTAGCAGTTGAGTGGAACTTCATCCATCAGATATGCCCAGTGTGGAACCCTGTAGCAGAACTCCTTGCAGAGAGACTAGAGTCAAGACCCACCCAGCTGAACCAGGAACAGAACAACTTTCCAGGGGGGCACATCAGATTCATTTCCAAGGCGTACAGCAGAAGTGGAGCTCAGCAGCCAGACCCAAGCCATACCCTCCTGGACAAGTGTGAACCTGGTAGATCAGGACCTGGTGAATGAGAATGGAAAGAATCCATCAGAAATGGCAAACAATTAAACGCAGGAGAAAAAGAGGCGTCCAACGGCAGTCTTTCAATTATTCTTTTCTGTATGGCAGCAAAAGTTTTTCATCAGCATATTCTACAAAGGTATTTTTCCTGCATCCTATGGATTCTGATCATGATTTTGTCCAGGTCTACAGTGTGGATATCAAGGAAATAGCAGTAGCTACTCCTGTCACTTGTCAGTCCAACAAATGACACCTGGCCACTAGTAATTGTCGTCGACACTGTCCACATCCATTACATACCAGACTTTGTGTGATATCCTATTCCTGAACCATTAGAAGTGCTAGTCATTTATTTGCCATTCCAGCCTTTATGTTGTTTCGTTCTTGGTGATTATTTATTATCATAAAAACTTTCCCTTGGCTGATATTTTTGTTCTAATTATATGGATAACAGTTTCTTGATTTTGGCAGCAAAGTGTAAACTATGATATGAGTGATCTATAAATTATTTCTTCTTCTTCTTCTTCTTCTTCTTCTTCTTCTTCATCTTTTTTTTTTTTTTTGTATTTTTATGGAAAGGTTTACAGGGACAGGGTGCTCAGGGTCTCACCACTAGATTGGACTCATAGTGATCTGTCTGTTTACAGCCTCCTGATAGCTGGGAATATAGGTAGGCACCACCACGCCTAGTCTCAATTGCCACCTGTGCATGCCCCGGGTGCAGAGCTGGCACAGCAGGCCTAGGGATCCTTCTTCATTTTTATGTTGTTACATTCATTTAAGTTTATAAATAATTTATTTACAATATGCAATGTAAATAAATAAGTAAAATAAAAAGAGGAATTAAGATTTTAATAATAATAATAATAATAATAATAATAGAGTCCCACGAATGAATCAGGCAGGGAAAGGCTGTTCCGTGAGCTGTGACTTCTCCTGGCCTGATGACAGTGAATTTGTTCCTAAGTGAGGGGCTTACTATATCCCAGACACTGAGATGATAGTTTGTGTATAATATTTCACTGAACATCCGTGATACTCGGGTGTCACCTCCCCCCACTCAAGGAGGAGAAAGCTGAGGTTAAGGAAAAGTTGCCTGACTTGGGGGAAAGAAGGGCAGGCTTACTTTTTGACTCAGATCTGTCTGCTTTCAAAGCACAGCACATATTATTTGAAAGAACAAAATTAATTATTTTTTGATATGACTTTAAAAGCAAGAAAATATAGATCTTTCATTTGACAGGGTCAGCGACATCAGCAAGGCTGGGAACAGGGTGGAGGGGTGCTGCTCACAGGTGCAGAGTTGGTTCTGCTCGGTGGCTGATTTGTCTCTGGAAACACGGCTGGTAGTACTGGGTTTCTGGAACAATTTAAAACTCAGCTGAACTTCTCTTTGTTCAATGAGAAGAAAGGTTTGTACTAATAGCGTTCAGACAAGATACCGTGTCTGCCGTTTCTGCCTCTGTACTCTGCACCACTCCTATGAAGACAACCAGTATGCAATGTGCCCACTGTCATATCTGTCCGACTCACCCGTTGTGAAACCGTCTCACTGCTATTCCTTTCTCCTTAATGTAATGGGTCAACTGAATATTGAGCTGTAACTATGGAAAGCTATTAAGTTCCCTCGCGCTTCCTGTCATCTACTCTAAGGAATCTACTCTTACCCTCTTTGCAAGGCTGATTAGCAAGGAGTAACAGTAACCGTCTCCCTCCACTCCGTAATCAAAGTCCTGTACACACACTTAGCTTAAGAGGTATCTTGTGAAGACCTCTTACTCAGTCAACCCCACACAGCCAAGCTGTGCATGTCCTACACTGTGAAAGACCCCTTAGTCATGTGACTTTTCTTTAAAACTGCTTCCCGGGCTGGGGATCGATCAGTCTTCTCCTGTGTGAGAAACAGCAGGCAGCCTTGAGCTCAGTAATAAAGGCTCATTTTAAATTCTCATTTCTGGATTTTGGTCTGGCTTCTGAGAACCCATATCAATTAATATTAATAAAAAAATAAAACTCAGCTGAAGAGAGTTGGTCTGAAATAGAAAGCCACCAAAGCTTTTGAGCGACAGAGTATCATAAAAATTATCCAATTCAAAGTGCATTAAAAATATACCAGTATTGAAAAAGTAACAATGGAAGTAGATATTGTGCTCCTAAAGAGATGGTACAGTATCAAACTGCAATAGAATAATTGAGTTTTTTCATCTGAGTTGTTGAATTTTTAAAAATATTTCTTCTGAATCAGTGCTAACAAAAAAAAAAAAAAAACCCACAAAAATGCTATAATTGGATAGGTAATGACTGGGTCTTTTTTTTCTTCCTATAATTATATTACAGATCCACTGTCCTATCTTTGAGGAGACTGAATATTATGTCTCTTTCTAGAACTCAGTATAACAATGGTGCTTTCATTGTCTTTCAAATAAGATAATCCTTAGCACAAATGACTAGTAACGAACCCACCCATTAAATTATCAAGGCCACCTGGGCCCATTTCCAAATTTCTTTTGCAAGGAGCAGCTATACCAAGGGAGACCACTTGTTAATAATCATCTCTTTAATTCAATTTCTTGCTTTCATCCAAAAATATCCCATCCACTGAGAAGGTTTTATTTCACACAACACGAGTTTCCTTTCTAGGGAAGATTTAAGAAAATTCAATTATTCATCACTTGGACCTTCCAAGTCTCTGGACAGATGAATTGTTGATACTCAGATCAAATATTTCTTAATGGCAGAAGGAAGAGTGGCCATGAGGCCCGCAAGTATAACTTCAGAAGAGCTGGTGATTATTATTTCTTAATGAGCAGTACATATTCATTGAAAGAAAGCTGTTGTCTGAGAGAGAGACAGGAGGGGGATCCCAAGTGGGTATGACACAAATGGCACCTTTTTCTTATTATTTGGCAGGACTGGGATTCAAACTCACAAACTTGCACTTGCCAGGCAGGCACTTGTGCCACGGAGCTATCTCCCTAGCCCAGAGTTGGTGATTATTATGAAGAATCACTCATCATAGTCATCATAGTGAATGCACAGATAACTGAGGATATAAGAGATTTAAGTTTAAAATTTATTTAATAGACAACCAATAGTCAGAGTAGATATTTCTGAAGGCAAAGAAAAGTGAGCCTGGATTGAAAACAATCAGTGAGTTCTCAAATAACTCGATGAGTTCCACTTTTATGCCTTTGATCTGCAGAGAGTGACTACATTTCTAAAATCACATTCAAAATCTGTGTTACAAGAATGATTAGATGCAGCCAAACGGGTTGTATTGATCTCCTTTAGGCTCAAAGCATTTGCTGCTATAGTTTGCAGATAATATTACTGCAGCCCAAATCCACCACTTTATAATCTCCTGAGATCTATAGTTGTACCATTTGCAACTCCAGAACAATGTCTTCACTAAAAGTCTCCCAGGGGCAATTGGTAGCAGTGAAGACAGGGAGAGACTCTTAGCCAGCAAAAAAATCCCCATGCAGGGTGAGTCTGGAAGAAGGTCTGAAATGCCTTCTCAAAGGAACTGTGAGAATAGGAAGCCACCAGCTCAGCATCTCCCCCCGAATATGGAATCAGAAAGGGGGAGACCAAGTCCCTCATGAGGAGCAAGAGCTGAGTGGATGCTTGGTGAGACTGAACTTCAGCACTGTGAGACCCCACGGCATAGCGGAACTGATGCTACTTCTGTGCAAATGTAGGAGAGCGGGGGTGCTCCGAATGTTAGAAGACTCAGGATGGCTCAGTAGCAGAAGTGGATTCCGCCCCAGTAGATACGTTCTACTTTCTTACCGTATGGCTTTGTCTCATAACTGAGCACATAAATTGGAAAGCCCTGCTTCTATGAGATTATGTAAGTGTGGAGGTCTGTTTTACACTTACCCTGAAATTTCCAGTTGGACTTCCCTCCTGTCTTCCTATACCTATCTTCGTCCCGATTCTATTGCTTACATGGCATCCTATGATCCTTGAAAATGGCAGATCAAATATCACCCTTCCCTCAAGTAGCCCTTGGCTTCCCATGCCATTGGGAGGAAAGGCAGAAAGCTTTGAGAATGACTTCCCGAGCCCTGATGATGGGCCTCAGCATCTCCTGAGTAGCTCCGCCCACATCTCCATCTCCTTCTTCACTGGCCTCACTGACTTCCCTGCTGATATCCTCAAGCAGGACCCATGCTCTCTGAGACACTGGTGCAGACTACTCCCTGCTCCTGGAACTCTTTTCTCCAGACATCCACCTGGTTCCTCCCCGAATCTTTGACCACATGGCACATTCTCAATTCATCTTCCTCCGTGCAAACAATCTTTCATAAATAGATTCAGCCTTCTCTGCCCTCTCTTAGTTCTGTGAGAGATTTTGCTTTTGTTTTTCCCCCAGAGCACTGATTACCCCCAAACAATAGTAATTTGTTGGTCATGTTTATGATTTGCCTTCAGAGTCCTCCTATGAAGATGAGGAAGTTTTCTTCAGAAGTATGCAGCTCTAGCTCAGGGACAAGTATGTGTAGCTATGAAGTGCTGCTCACTGAATTGGCTCGTTAATTCAACTTCTCTTTGCATCTATGGGCATAGTGGTGTTGCCATAAATTGAGATATAAGGTGCAGATAAGTTGGGGTGTGCAAGGCTACCCCATTTTCTGTGAGATGGTCTGTATCTTTGGAGCTGGATATTGACCTGATCAAAAATCTCCCCTCAAAGGTGCTCATTTTCACTATCTCATTATCTATCCAGTGATGGCAGTACCATTCTGGTGTTGGCCTGAGGCTCTGCCAGAATGGAAGTCTCATGAGGGCAGCGAGTTGTTCTGTTTGCTCCTCACTGGGCCCCTGAACTGGCAGATAGGATGGGTCAAATAGTCATTGCTGAGTTATTGTTGTCATTGTTGAATTATTGCTGAGTCACTACTGAGTCATTGTCAATAGGCTGTTCATCATTTGCATGGAAGTCCAGGGCTCCTACATCTAACAATGTAGATGCTGAGTTCTGTTTCTTGGCCCGGACCATGTGTGTTAGTTCAGGCTTGTCATGTGCCTTCCCTGTGCCTCAGTTTCTGGTCTGAGGGACTGAAGGCAGTAGTAGTGGCTCTTTCGCACATTGGTGTGAAGGTAAAATGTATCAACATATCTAGGACCAATGATGAAACATTGGTGATGGAGACACCTACAAACGTTTGCTCATGCTGGTTTGGGCTTGTCTTTGGGAGCCATGGAGGCTTTTCCAGGGTAGCTTTTAGAGGGTGACAACCATGGATATCCCGGGCCTTGTTCAGTGGAAATTGCTGGTTGGAGCCGTCCCAAGTTGCCAGCGTGCAAGCTGTTGTTCCTCTTTCTGTTCCCACATAGTGACTCTGATCCCACCCAAGACTGCTAGACCCTTTGCATCTGATCACTGGGTGTCATCTGTAGGTAGTCTCCCTGAGACACTGTCCAGGCCTTGGTCTATGAGTAGCCTAAAAGGCTACTTTCCTTGACTGAAGGCCTGACAGACTGTTAAATTTGTTTCTATTGAGCTTCTGTGCTTTTGCCATATGCCTGCTAACGCTTCCTGTGTGAACACCCCAAAGGGTCTTCATTCTCCTCTGGTCCTAACACATGAGTCCGTCCATCTGTCCACCTGAGAGCCTCACCAATGACACTTTCACACTCTGTTGTCGACAGCTGTTCCCTTGTCACAGGAGGTATATAGGCATCAATATAGGCCATTCTAGATAGATTTAAAATCATCAGTTAACCCCAACAGTATTTATCAACAGCTCCCTTGATTGTACGTCATCACTTCCTAGTTACCCTGCCTTATGGAGACAGAGTAAAGAATGGAGGACTGAACAATGTTAACAAGAATTCCCTGCCACGCCAGGCCACAACCCAGAGACCCTGAACTATACGACCCACTTCTTCCAACTGTGTACATGATTGTTATATTCAGAGGAACATGGAGAAGCCCTCTGGCATGTCCAGGGCATGTAGGGGCAAGTTTCCACTTTTTATGGCCACATTAAAGATAATGCTTTTAACATTATCACCTAGCCATGAAGGCATCCTCTCATAAATGAATCCAGAGAAGACTGGAAAGAAGATATCACAGTTGTCAGATATTTTTGCCACCTGTATAACTAAACATTTCAGCCCATGTGCCTCACTTTAGTTGAAGCAGAAGGTGTCTTCAAGCAACATAAATTACATCAACGATCTGAAATGATTTACAATGTTGGTTTAAAATATTTAGAAAACAATGTCTGGTATTCTATCCATCTTATGATATGCATGCATGGAGGAGACTTTTTATTTCTAACAGAAAGAAAATTTCCGGAAGGACGGCAAGATAGCTCAGTGGTCTAAAACACCTGCTTAGGCAAGCTTAGGCAAGCGCAGGGACCGAGGTTCGATGCCTGGCACCACATGCTGCACCAGCCCCACCCCCAGGGCATTCTGAGGCTGCCATAATGTATATAAATAAAGTTTAAAAAATAAAAAAAATTAAATTTCCAAGTAATACTTTTAATTACAGGTAGATAGAAATATATTTAAGTATTCATTTTGCATAAGTGATATTAAACATAACAATTATACACCAAAAGGGCTTGAGTTTCCAAGAGTAACATTAGTAATTACATGGTTTATAATTAATAGCTTCAAAATTTCTTCAGCCAGTTTTTGAAAATGTCACAAATGTATTTATTTAAAAATCACTGTACTTACTCAACATTAATTTTACCAGCTTTTAAGTGTCTATAATTTGAAGAAAATATTCTTTTATTAATAACACATGATCTGTCATTTAATATTAATTTCTTAGAGCTTAGATTCATTGCCTCTATGCTTATGACACATAGTATTTTACAACACAGTGCAGTTTTCTTGACAGAGAGCATCTGGAAGGCCTGCTCACGTGGCTTCAGAACTACTGCCCGAATCCGTGACGTCCCATCCTCTCTGCTTTCCCAAAATAAAAATAAATATTTCCCAAAATAAAAGCAGAGATCACTTCTGGGCATCTAAGGGAAAAGGGAAAGAATACGATTTGTGGATTCAGTGCCTCGGCCTCCCTGGGTCCTTGCAGATCTGTGTCCTGAGCCAGAGAGAGGACGTCTCCTCTGGGTGCAGCTTGAAGAACTAAGCCTAGAGAGGAAATGGGATCAAGCGAAGAAGCTCATGGCTTTCCGCCTCCAAAACATGTGCTGCACCACAGCCTAGGTCTACCAACCCCATTAATAGGCACAGAATTCAATAAAACATATGGCACACGGATGACAAATCAATGACTACAGTAAGTTTTATGACATGCTGGTGGCATTTATAATATCTGTTCTGCCATTTGGTTATATCAGCCAGGGCACTGGGTTTCTACAAACACATCGCCTTAGCTCTGTTGACTACCAAAGCATTCCAGGTCATTGTTATTCCTCTCCTGATAAATGTGTTTTCCTGTCTCCTGGAGAATTCTCCTGATTTTATGAGGCTTCTTTAATGAGTTTTGATTAATGATAATGCACTAAACCATTCATCTGTGCATTGGAGGAAGGAACATATTCATGGGATGTGAAATTGCATAATAAGATGTGGATTCTGAACCTCAGCTCCTCTTTTCGAGAACTACGTGTACGTACCAACCTGGAGACCTTCGTCGGAACAATTCATCTGTTACAGGACAGTTAATCAAGCCAAAAGAACACCTTCCAACACTCGAGAGGAGACTGAAAGCACATGATGAAATGAAAAAGATTCCAAAGTGAAGCAAATGCTTGCTACCGCACAGGTGTATTGTTAGTAATGCACATATTTATTTTCAGAGTTTTTGAATCCTTGTACCTTGGTTTCATTAAAAATGTTTGATTCCCTTTTACTGGTTCTACCATCAACAGCAATTTATTTTTAGTTTTCACGTGAAAACTAAATATTTGATGAAAACACAATTATCAGTAGAATAGGATTTATACCAAAACCTAAGATAATAAAGTAATAAATACTCTCTTCATTAAAGGTAGGAATTTTAAATTTTACGCTTAGCCTTTTGCTGAGCTATATCTATTGTTTTTTAAATGTGGGTGTCCATGAAATCTGACTTCTCCCTGAAGTCGGCAAAAATCCTCCTTAGAAATTATAGAAGTATGTAGTTTACCTTCCCTTTGAGTCTCCAGCCCTGAACAGTGAAAGGTAAAACAAAGTGGAACTTCCTGGGCCTCCTGCCCAACAGCATCAACTGTACGATAGGCTGTGTGCATCCCAATTGGTGCATGGCTGTCGTCAAGAGGAAGTGACTGTGAGTGCACGAACATTGTTTGTCAGGTAAGAGCACTGGATGGGTAGAGTCTCTACTTAATGCTGCTACAGAGTCTTGGTGAAATGGTACAGATAAAGACGGAGTGGGGGCCCGGCGTGATGGCTCAGTGGTCTAAAGCGCCTGCTTGGGAAACCTTGGGCGGCTTCAGGGACCACAGTTCAATCCCCGGCACCACATGCTGCTCCAGCCCTGTCCTCGGGGCAGGCTGAGCCAGCCATAAAAATGAGTGAATAAACAAACAAAGGTTTTGAAACAAGAAAAAAATAAATAAATAAAATAAAAAATTCTTAAAAATAAAATAAAATAAAGACGGAGTGAACATCTCCGGAATTTACACGCAGCCTACATCATTTACCTGGTCAAATATCTGATACCCACAAGTTAAAGGAGCTCAGGTTTATTTGACTCATGGTTTTAGGGAACTCAGTCCCTGGTCAGCTGGTTCCAAGGCAGCAACGTTACTATGGACAGGAGCTGCGGAAGATAGGCGTCCAATACTCAGGAGCCAGGATCCAGAGTGGAAAGCAGGTCTCGAGGGGCTGGGGCGAGGGGCCAAAGTACCCCAAGGGATGCCTCCTGGTCTCACCATGGTATAAATTGCTTACTCTATAGGTGTCTCCATAGCCAATTAAATTGAGAGTTAAGCCTAAAGGTCATAATTACGTAACAAAATCTGCCTATTCACGAAGTACAAGCGTTCTTTTACTGACCTAGCGCACCATCCTGACTGCTTTTACATTTCATTTCTACTTTTGTCTTCATTATTCCTTCTGTTTGCTTTCTTAGTGACTATTATCTTTGCGTTTAGTTTATTTCCTTGAAAATATTTCATATATTTTCACCCTTAATATTTTTTTTTCACAAAGGCACTCAGAACTATAAATTTTCCCTGGAACAGCACTTTGGTTCCATTCTGCTGCTCTGCTAGCATTCTATGTTAGTTACTGTCTTTCAGATTTTCTAGAACTGATGTGCTGCCTTTAGACGGTCGTTCTTGCTCTTTCTCCCAAGAAATAGATTTATATTATTCTTCCAAAATTCTAGCAGCTGTTTCCATAGGCTAAGAAGCACTGCTTCAAACAGTACTTCATTGTACACCCTAAGGGAACCTTGAAGATTGTTTCGCTTCACCTCTGGGACATCCTTTCTTCCCCCTGTTACTCCTCTGGCCTCCTGTGGAAAGCTGTGACAGGCTGATGTGGGAACTCCCAGTTTGTTCACTCGGTTTCTTTACTTGCTCTCCGCTCTGGTTTTCACTATCCTAATGCTCCCTTGAGAATTGCTCTTCTTCCCTGGTTTGACCAGAATTTTCATCAGCTCTCTCTGTGTTTTGTTTGGCTGGTCTGTTGAACTTTTAAATTTCAGAGAATATATACATAAATTTTTAAGCTATTTCTACCTTCAAGGATCTATTTTCACATCAAAGTTCGGCGAGGGAAACCTCTCACCGACCGCTACGTGACTGTTCAGATAACGGCTTTTCTTGGGTTCACTTCTGCCCTGAGCTAGAATTGTTCATTAGCTGCGGTTTGCTCAGCAATTGAGGGTTGTGCCCTCATTTGTGGCTGTGGGCCACTATCTGGATGGTTCCTAGGGAATGGAGCTGCTGTGATGACCGGGCTTCTCTGGGAGGCAAGTCAAGCTGCAGTGTGCTCTGAGCTGCTCCGTCTTAGCAGCCTGGCCCCTCGCTGTTCCACACTTTCCTGTTTTCATACCACCAGGCTCCAGGTGTGGGGCAGCCGTGGTCAGAACCTCCAAGGAGGACCCTGGGTGCCAGCTAGTGGGGTGTTAGTGCCCGCTATACTCTGACTCTAAGCGAAGTATCAGGCAGAGATTGGGTTGTGGGTTTCCTACTTCAAAACTGCTCTTAGGGCCGGCAAGACTGCTCAGTGGACTAAGCATCTGCTTAGGCGAGTGCAGGGGCTGGCATTCTTTCATTCCCTGGCATCATGTGCCATGCCGGTCCTGTCTCCGGGCGTACTTAGCCAGCAACTGAGTCTGGCGTGGTGGGGTATACCTGTAATCCCAGTGCAGGGAGGCTGAAAGCAGTAGGATTACTATGAGTTTGAGTTGCATGGTGAGATCCTGCACACATACACACACACACACACACACACACACACACACACACACACACACCTTTGTTTTTGTCTGTTTTTATATTTTTTCCAAGTATTTCTTATAATTTTCAGATCTACTGGATGTTTTCTTGTTTTCTATCACTATTTTAGACTTTTTTTAAAAAAATATGATCTTTACTAGAAATTTGGAGTTGTGAAGGTCCCTGTTGGTAAGGATCTCTGTTTGTCTGTCTGCCTGCCTGCCTCTCTGTCTGTCTGTCTGTCTGTCCATCTGTCTATCTGTCCATCCATCTGTTTGTCTGTCTGTCTCTCTGTCTGTCTCTTTCTCTCTTAAAGGGCCCATTAACAGAATAGCTAGGAGACCAAGGCAGGAAGCTTGAGAGTACTTGTTTTACCCTTATTCCCATTGACCCAGATGTTAACCACATGAAAAGCAAGGATTTCATTTAGCCACAGAACACGTATACTTTGCTATCTCAAAATGCATAGCAAATGTATAAAAAAATTAAAAAAAAAATCAGGAGCTTCACGAGTTCTAGTGAGAGAAGAGCTGGTGAGTCGCTGAGAAGGCTTCGTCTTCCCTGCCCACATCCACACTGGTAATGGCCCGGAACGCGTTCCTCCACCGTTCACTCCTGTGCTGAATCAGCTCTGACAAAACGAGCGAGATCCCTTCTGCTGCTTTGCCCTGAAGTCCCACTCTAAGGCAGTAAGTAGGGCTCTCGCGGGGTCAGGCTAATATTAGCCCTCAGCTATTGCAGACCGACCAGGCCCACAGTCTCTTGAATGAGTGGTGGGCGAAGGCTCAAAGAAATGAGAGAAATGGTAGGATTTCAGGGATCCAGAAAGACCAAAAATGCCCTCACAGAATTCAAGAGATGAAGCTCCTCTCTGGGTGGCCTGCACTTAGTTAGTTAGCTAAACAAAGTAGGGAATCCTCAAGAAAGGCCGCACTATGCCTTAAGAGCCAGAGCTCTTGAAGGACCCTGGAAATCTGCTCAAGGACAAGGACACATAAGACATCGAGATAATTTAGAGAGCTGTGTTATATCCAGGAAGGCCTCCAACAAGAGGTATGATGCCTACAGCTATAGTGTTTAGTTAATTAAGGCTGGAGCTAGGTGTCTTTAGCCACAGCCTTGTCTTGTCCTGTGAGGTGCCGAAGCTTCACCCTCCATTACAGGCTACTCATTGCCATCCAAGGGGCCTAGGCCTAGGCGGAGTCCTAAGTAAACACGAAGAGCCAACTGGTTAGTATAAATCCTGCTCAGAGCTGCTTTGCCCTGGTCTCCATCCCTAATGCGCTTTACTGTGTTGACTTCTGAAAAACTCTTGCTCCCAGGACTACAGCCCTCGCAGGCACTTTGGCTGGTACCTAAGGTGAGTACTTTACCTATCAAATTCGAGTTGTAACAAAGCTTTCATCTTAGCAAAGCGGGCTGCTTTAGACTCTATTTTCTCTGGCCTTCTCAGTCTGGCCTCCAAAGCCACGTTGCATGCTTTGCATCTGTGTCAGTCCTCCAGCCCACTTCAAGTCACCAAATATCTCATTGGCCAGGTGGATGCCCGATGGTGTACTCATCACTCCCTTGAGTCCACAAGGGGTTCCTCCCAGAGGCCAGGTCAGGTCTCAGCAGAGCAAGCCTGCACGGTTTCAAGGATGGCTTCAAGAAAGGCTTCGTGTCCTCTTTTCCAGCAAAGCAGACAAAGAGCATGAGTAGCATGTGTGTGAATTTCTTGGGGTTAGCGATGGAGGTGCCTACATCACCTCTGACCCAGTGCTGCTAGCTGGAACCCTCCCTCATCTCAAGGTCAAACTGCAGGACAGGCTAGGAAGCAGCGGTCAGTTGTGCTCTTAAGGAAGACATGAGGGGCTGGGGTGATACTGCAGCACTCCAAGCACCTGCTTGGCAAGTGCAAGGGCCAGGGTTCGATCTCCAGGACAACGTGCTGTGCCAGCTACTGAAGCCAGGCTTGGTGACACACGCTGGTAATTGCAGCGGTGCGGAGGCTGAGACAGGAAGATCACCATGAGTCCATCCTGCATAGTGAGACCCTGTACCAAATAAATAAATAAACAAACAAATAAATAAATAAATAAAACAGCTTATGAACAAGGGCTCTAGGATGTCAAGATGTCATCAACCCTGGTTGCTTAGAACGAAAATGAAATGTGCAGACTGTCCTGGAGGATAAGCTGACATTTGCTAGATAGCAGTGCCCTGCACATGAAATAAAGTACGTATACAAACCTAAGTGATTGCATTGAGGAACAGTCTTACTATTTGGACAAAGTACCAAAACCAAGGTTGCAGGGTTTTTTTATTCCCCAAGCTTGCGGTTTTAAGCATATCCCACCTTCTCCAAAGAAATAATCTTCCTAAAGATCCAAGGGACCCAGGGAAGTAAAAGAAAACAAGAAAACAGGCAAACGTTTGTGTTCAATCCGAATTCCTGTAAGTATGCTACATAAAGTACTGCAAAACGAGTGCAAAGACAACACAGAAACAGTGCAGTGGACAGCAGTCCTATGCCCTCATGGTCCTGTCTTCATCCTCGAAAAATTGTCCTCTGATCTCTCATGCTTATGTTCCTTTGGTGGTCTCACTGTCCCTGTTTCTTCTCTCTGTCTCTGTCTCTGTCTCTGTCTCTCTCCATTTCTGTCTCTGTCTCTCTCCATCTCTGTCTCTCTCCATCTCTGTCTCTGTCTCTCTCTGTCTCTGTCTCTGTCTCTGTCTCTCTCTTCCTCTGTCTTGCTCTGTCTCTGTCTCTGGATGTGTGTATCTCCTTACTAATACACATCACTTACACGGCATCAAGGCCCATCCCCATGGTTCAGCTTGATGCCATCTGCAATGACCTTATTTACAAGTAAGGTCACATTCACAGATGCTAGGGATCAGGACTTCAGTAGGGCTCTTGAGGGCTTAGAAACTCAATGCCAGCAATTGGCCCGTGTCAGCAAAGGAGAATCTGCTTTCTCCAAGCAGAACTGCTGGGAGAGTACCCGAATTCTTTCTCTTCACTGAAGTACCAGCTAGTGAACTAGAATTGTTTTAATGAATATATTTCTACATGGAAAATAGAACTACATCCATAGAAGCCTGACTTCCTGGGCCAGTAGAGTCTACAGTCTTTGTCTGTGTTCTGGCCTGGCATAAGATGGTCAAATATTATCTTGGAGTCTGCTCACTAACACACGATTATCTACAAATGCTACTTTATGAGGAGAATGCACAAAGCCTTTCCCTTGCGGCTCTTTTCCCCCTGCCTCCCTCCTTCTTATCTAATTGTGTCACTAGGATACAGGCAAGACCTTCAGCTTTTGCTTCAGCCGTGAGCAGCCAATTCTGTTCTCTGCCATCCCGGCAACTGTGGCCTCTGCCTTTAAATCCACCAAGGCAAACAACAGCCAGAGCCAGCCGCATCTCAGCTCGGTGTTTTATGGGAGTGAGAGGATCATAAGGAAGCTGAGCTGTGGCCAGAGGAGGAATTACCGCCAGAGTTGCCCTGAATCTGTAGGGCGTCAGGCAGTCCTAATGGCCAGCACTGGATTTACTTCTCTTGGACTAGATTTTTAAAAACAGAACCTTCTGGTGAGAGAATTTATAGTAGGAAAGGCAGCAGCCTCATGATTTCCGTATCGCTGACCCCTCATCTCCTACAGAGACTGGACGATGACAGAGAAGGCAGAGCCAGGATTCAGCTCATTGGACCACCAGGGGCCCTTGCTGTAATTTAATCATGTTCTTTCTTATTCTCCTACTCTGTGTTCACATTGACCATCATTCCATGACAGGTGGTGCTGGCTTTCTGGTTTTGTTGGTGACATAACACGTAGTGTCAACATGCACACATTCAAAGAAAACAGGTTTCTGTTTTTACTAATTTTAGTGAAAAAGAAATAGCTATGCGACAGTTTCACAACAGACTAGTAGAACATTTACAATAATTAATACAATGCATATAGTTGTCTTTGTAGTAGCTGTTCAGAGCACAAGACGCAGACGTGATATCTTGTCTACCACTATAAGAACAAATCTTTCTTCTCATTGAACTAAGAGAAAGTAGCTGTATGCATAGTTCAGTAGTCCATAATAGTAGTGGGTTATCAGCAGAACTGGCAATGTCAGAAGCTATTATTGACTGGAGCCCTTTACAGCTAAGCATATTAATGTGGCTTGATTTTTTATGCCTTGTGGTTAAACCTTTCTGCTGGATGGTTAAGACCAAGGTAAGGCAAGACCTACAGAACAGAGGCTGGGGAGATAGCTCTATGGCACAAGTCCCTGCCTGGCAAGTGCACGGTCGTGAGTTTGAACCCCGGTCCTGCAAAAATGTAACTTTTGTATCTGACAAAGTCAGTTAAATGTGAGTGAGAGCTCTGCTCCATGGCCAGCACCCTCTCCTCCCATCCAGACCCCAGCCAGGCCTGGTGGTGGCATGTCAAAGAAGACAAGTTTGTAAAACACGATAATTCAGTGAGTCAGAGCAGGTGCAGTAGCTGCCTGCCTTTCAGAACACACATACTGGGGGAAGTGGGTGCTGTATGAAAGGCAAAATCTGTTTCACCCAAAAGAACCAAGGGAGACATCTGAGAGTTCATAAGATTAGAGCTGTGTATTAGATGTAGTGGGTCAGCAGAAAGTCACTGTGCCACGAAGTGTGTGTCCAGGGTGATTTACCCTCGCCAGATGCCAGCAACGTCACCTGTAAGATTCCAGGCACTAAAGACAACCACCCTCTCAGTTTGCTGAAATGATTACATATAAATCACTGAAAGCAGTGCCTGACACAGCGTAACCCTCAAATACCCTACAGTTGTGTATTCGGGTGTGCACTGCCCAGATTACGGGAAGCAGACTGAAATGGAAAAGTATGTGCTGGGCAAAGCTCCTCCCAACTTCCCTTCAGCGCTTCGTGAAAATTCCTGTTGGTCTAAGCTGACTGAGAGTGACTCAGCTCTGACGAGGGGTAGTGCAGAGAATGTCTCTTTGAGGCCATTTCTATTTGTGCGCTTTCATGTGTTCAGTTATCCACAGTGTCAGAAAGCTTGGATTCTTCCTCTGCCAGGACGAGACAGCTTGCCAGTTTCCTGCATCTTTAGTGCTCCAAGACTCACAGCAAGAATAAATCTCTGTTTGCAGAGCTGCTCAGAATGAAATTATCACGGCACGGCAGAAGGAACTCCTCCTCACAATCACACAAAGCACAAAAATCCCATGATGTTCATCAGAAGGAAGAACTGGGTGTCGTCTAGGAAGTTCATCTGCGTCGTATTATTCAGAATAATGGAACTTAGAAATTTCAAACAGAAAGTTAGAAGAAAGGGTTTCTATTTCAAAGAAGAGGAAAGAACTACCCAATTCTAATATGCTAAATTAGGCTACTCATCATATTTATTTCTGGAGCCGCAAATAATTTTTGACAATGCTTAGCTTGATCTGCCAAATTAAGATACCCACTGTGTTTTGCTGTCTTGAAGTGGTTTTCAACATTCTTCCTCCTGGGAGTAACTTTTACGTTCATATTCAGTGACCCCCAAAGAGCATGATGGGAAGTGGGATGATGCAAAATGCGTTGGACCCACCATTAGGTTTTTAGGGAGAATATATCGGGTAAGGGTGGAGACTGATATGCACGTGGACAGAGAGGCTACAGTGACAATGTCTGACATTTGCTACACTTCACATGAAATACACAGGAACTGCTGCAAGTATTTGAGTATCAACTAAATCGTCATGGACGTGTGCCTCAGAAAAACCACACTCAGTAATGTGGAGACATGTTGAATTGTTCAAAAAAACCCACAAGATTTTTTTAAAAAGTAATCAATATCCTTCATAAAATATTTGAGCAAGAAAATACCAAAAGAGCAAATCAAAATATGACTCTACATCCCAAGCCAAGAAATATCAATCATTAATACTAAGTAAGCATAATTTTATGTTTCTATGCATATTTGCGGATTGCTAGAGAAAAAATAGATACATGGAAGTAAGCATGTATTTATAATTATTTCTCTACCCCTCTGCCAAATTATAGTCCAATAATATGATGTTTTTGTGTGTCTTAACACGAAGGTCAACTTCCTCCCACTTCGAAATGTTTCAAACACTGTTATCCTGGGAAGTTGATTGTTCAGATGAAGCTTGCAATTTCATTTTTATAATTAATGACTATAATATTGAACTTTCTGTTGATTAACGTTATATTTCCAGTCATGGATTTAGTTCTTTTTTTTTCTACTGATGAAGTTTTGTGCTATTTGTGTAATGAGTTGCTTGTATGTTGTAGTCTATGCTTAAATATATCATTTTTATTGCAAATGTTTTCTTCTATGTGTTTTAACTAATACTTTCTGATGTTTTTGATGTTCCTCTTGCAATCGTATCTTGTTGAACATTTTAATTTATCTGGTAGTCCATTAACGTATATTTGCTAAGATCTACAACTACAACACATTGGCTTCTTCCTTTTCAGATTTCATTTATTTTTTCTAGACACATTACATTTTGTATTACATATCTCTTGCCTATTTAATACTAGGGGAGATAGCAAGCATCTTGTGTCTCTTGTAGAAATTCTTCCAATTAATGACTTTTGCATGTTTTTTAATTAAGTGATTCTCTTCAAATTTGTTAAAGTTATGAGTTTCTCAGAGTCAAAAGTGAGTTTTGAGCTGTATTCCAATACTTTAAACTGATCCGCTCATGTGGTTGGTGCTCTTAGGCTCATTCATGTGGCAAACTGTAATTGGTAGATTTCCCAAAGTTATGCCATTCTCACTCACTGGGGATAAAGTCTCTCTGCTCTTCAAGGCATCGCTCATAATCATATTGCTGTATCTAATGTCTCCATTTATATTCAGAATTTGGTTTTCTGCTCCATTATATATGCAGTGTCTTTTCTTAGCCAGTTCTTATCAGAACTATGATCAGAAGTATACGACTCTCATAAAATGAATTTTACTGCATTTTGTAGAACAATTAGTATTGAGGAAATGGCTCAGACCATAAATATTTACACAATAGTCATGAACTT
This sequence comes from Myocastor coypus, assembly GCA_004027025.1. NCBI lineage: Eukaryota > Metazoa > Chordata > Mammalia > Rodentia > Myocastoridae > Myocastor > Myocastor coypus. Next base: position 96,325 of record PVJA010001596.1, read on the forward strand.
TCCAGACCCAATCACATTTTGAGGACTAATCAAAAGTTAAGACAAAGTGCTTTACTCTCCATTCCAAATGCTCTTTTGATAATATTTAGCTAAATGAAGTAATCCTGTCCTCTTTGGGGCTGGTGGGATGGCTCAGTAGTCTAAAGTGCCTGCTTAGGAAGGCTTAGGCAGTGGCAGGGACCTTGGTTCAATCCCCCCACACCACATGCTGCGCCAGCTCTGCCCCCAGGGCAGGCTGAGCCAGCCATCATAAAAAAATAAATTTAAAAAATGTTTAAAAATCCTGTTCTCTTTCATCAATTTTGTTATGTTTTAACTTTATAGAAAACTATTCACTTACTCTATAATTCCTATTTTATGATTCTCTATAATTTCAACTGTATCAGCATAATATCATTAGCTTACATTTCAATACTCTACTGCCCAGGCACTTTCTTTTAAACTGTTTATCTAGCCAATAACACTTATTCAGCATGTTTTCTCTGGTCTTCATATGCTATATCTTCAGGGTTATTTTGCTTGGTAGCAAGGACCAGAATTGTGCCCCTCAATATTGTCAAATTTACTGTTGTCTCTTCCTAATATTATTTTTTGGTCTTGCCTTTGTCTTGCTGTCTCTTGGTGTGTGTCCATTTTATAACTACCTTCGTTTTTATTTTTATTTCTTTCCTTTTGCCATCTTTCAGCTTAATTTGCTGGAGGTTTTTTCTCACGTCTTCACAGGGAATATCTGCAACACTCATGTGTCATACCCTCTCTTATCTCCTAAGTTTTCACCATTGAAGCCATTACATTTCTCCTTACGCATGTCTTCTATTTCAGTCCACTATTTGATAGGTAGTGTCTTCTTACAATGTTTAACATATCTTTTTTTAAAATTTGCTATTGTGATTTTGGTAAATACAGGATATACTTAGAAGTGTGTTACTTATTTTACAAGCATGTTAATACCCAGGCCATTGTTTGGAAGGAAGAGCCAGAGAATATCTTTCTAGTTCATTCCTCTTTTCACTGCAAGGATCCCTCATGTTTCCAAAAACTACAGCACTTTGTATTCTAGCAGCAGGGTCTTAGTGCTTGAGTTTTGTGAAACCCTCACTGGCGCTTCCCAGCGTCTATCTTTGCCGTTGTAACCATCCTAGGGGATGGGAAGGAGTCTACGACTATGATTCGTCACATTGTGATTGTGATGGTCGCTGTGGTGCATTTGCACTTCCTTAATGTATAATGACTTTGGTCCTCTTTACACATTTTGACTATTTGCATATCTTCCTTAGAAAAACACTCATACTCTTTTATTCATTTTAATTGCCTTATGCAACAGAGGTTCTTTCTTATGCAATATCTGATGCAAACAGGCTCTTCCTTATGTGATACCCAGTACATACAGGTTCTTTCCTCATTCTAGATAGACATCCTCTATAAATCAATGACACACAAATGTCTCACCTGATGGTGCTCGTCTTCTTGGGATGCAAAGTTTGAATTTTGAAGAAGCCCTAATATGTTCATCTTCCCTTTAGTCTTTTGAGTTTTGGGGGTCATATTCAAGAAGGACTAGCCAAGTCACAAAGAAAACATGCAAGATATATGTTCTAGGAGTTTTATAGCTTCAGACATTGCATTTACTTACAATTGTGATTCACTTTGAGTTCACTTTTGCGTATGGTCTGAAATGAGTCCAACTTTATTTAGTGTGAGTGCATCAACTAATCTAAGATGATTTGCTAGGAAAACTGTATTTTTATTGGTTTACATTGGTCCTGTGAAAATGAGCTGATCATAAATGTTAGGGTCTGGGGAGAGAGCTCCGTGGTACAAGTGCCTCCCTGGCAAGTCCAAGGTCATGAGTTCAAAAACAAAACAAAACACAACAATGTTATATGAACTCTCGTTTCTACTGTTTTGAGCTATCTATGCTCACGACTCCTTGACATTTTTGTAATCATATAAATGTAATTACCTAGCTATGGAATTTTGTAATTACATAATTTTGCAATTACACACTTACAGTAATGTAGTAAGTCTTGAAATAGGTAAAAATGAATTCTTCAATTTTGTTCTTTTCAGGAATTGTCTATTCTGGACTTCAGCATTTTGATATGAATTTTAGGACCAGCTCTTCAGTTGTTGCAATAAAGCCAGTCTAAATTTACTTATTTTATTTTTAAAAAATTTTAAAAACATTAGAATTGATACAAATTTTCGCTAAACAAGATGATAGGAATTCAACAATGGTTGTTATATTGCATATTGTTGTCTTCAAGTTAGTTGTTTACATTACTAGGTATACAGACCAAGACGATAGCTCAGCGGATTTCATGCCTGTCTGGGAAGTACAAGGCCCTGAGTTCTATCCCTGATACCAACATATATGTGTGTGTGTGTATATATATATATATATATATATATATATATATATATAGTTATTTCTATTACCAAGTATAAACATGCAAAACTGGTAAAAAGAAAAAAAAATTAGGTATTAACTGCTCCTTTCAACAGAAGGGTAAAAACCAACAGTACAGTTGTCCCTACTACCCTGTATATATGCATACATATTTTTCCCTTCTTTCTTTGCTCCTTCTCCTAATCTGAGGTGTTCCTTCCCTTTGCACGGCTTCTTTCCTTTCCAGGGTATCTATTGTACCTTTCAGATTTTATTGACTCTTTTAAGTTCTGACAGTGGGGAGACAATACAGTGTGTCCAGATGCAAGTTGGTGGGTTCTGGCCCAGGTATGACTTGCTGAACCATGATGGTGGGCACCTAATGTGGCTGAGGCTCTTAACACAACAGCTTATATTTCCGGAGACCTCCTCCCGCTTCTTCTCCAACTCAGCCCAAGGTATAATTTCCTTTCTCCCTTCCTGCCACCTGCCCCAGTCAGCCCCACAGGTGTCTCTAAACATGCCCCTCAAAACCCACCCTGGCAAAAGGCCATAGAAGCCTCAGCCTCCCTTTGTTCAACTCCAGAGAATCCCTTATCTTTCCCAGACTCTCCTCATGTCCTTAAAGATAATAAAGACCCTTTCCCTTTTTCCTTCTACCTGTTTCTCTGCTGCTGGGAGCCTGAAAACAATATCATAAATCTCTAGTATTTTCCTTATGAATATGGTATCTAGTTGTACTAATTTACCTCTAAAAGTCTTGAGTTTATCTTTTTATACATGATAAAATTTTTGTGTAGAAACTCCTTATCCTTATCCATTCCTCCGTTGATGCTGCTTATGTTGTTTCCCAGACGTAGCTACTCAGGACAAATTGCACTACTGTCAACACGGGTATGCACACATTGCTGTAGTACTATGTTTTCAGTTCTTCAAGACCTAGAAATTAAACCCTGCTAAACAAGCAGTATATCACAGGTGAAATTAAACAATGTTTACAATCAAAGAAAAGTGAAGATAAAACCTAAGAACAAGGGCTGGCAAGATGGCTCAGCAGTGTGAAGTGCCTGCTTAAGCAAACTTAGGCAACTGCAGGAACTGTGCTTTGATCCCTGGCACCACATGCTGTACCAGCCCTGCCCCCCAGGGCAGGCTGAGTCAGCCATAATATAAAAAAAATGAAAATAAAAAAATGAATATGTGAGACACAATGAAAGCAGTCCTAAGAGGGAAATTTACAGTAGTGAATTCTCACATCAGGAAAACATAATGTGCACACACAAACAGCCTAGTATTTGCCTAAAATGTCTAGAAAAGCAAGAGCAAGACTGGAGCAAAAGCCACACCAGGGAGGAAATTATAAAGATCAGAGCAAAAATTAATTCAATGGAGACTAAGGAAACAACAAAGATGATCAATCAAAGAGTTGGTTCTTTGAAAGCATACATAAAGTCCATAAACTTGGGCCCGGCAGGATGGCTCAGTGGTCTAAAGCACCTGCTTAGGCTGCTGCAAGGACCGCAGTTCGATCTCACACATCACAGACTGTGCCAGTCCTGCCCTCAGGGCAGCCTGAGCCGGCCATACAAATAAATAAATAAACAAAGTTCTGAAACAAAAAAAAAAGAAATAAAAAATTCTTAAAAAAATAAAATAAAGTCCATAAACTTCTAGTCAACATTATAAAGAAAGGAAATAGATTTATTTTGAAATTGGAAATACTGAGTCTATAAATGAATTTTAGGAAAATTTGACATCACACCAATAAGTTATTGGCGGATGTCAAGATAGCTCAGAGGACTAAGCATCTGCTTAGGCAAGCGCAGGGACCAGGGTTTGACTCTTGGCAGCACATGCAGCGCTGGTCCCACCCCTGGACATGCTGAACCAGCCACTGAGACTGAGCGTGGGTGGCATGCATCTGTAATCCCAGCACTGGGGAGGCTGAAAACAAGAGAATCACTATGAGTCTGAGCTGCATAGTGAGACCCTATGCCAAATATATTAAAAAGAAAAACTCATTGGTTCTATTCATGGTTGTAGAATGTCTTTCAATATATTTAGGTCTCTAATTTCTTTCAAAAAATATCTCGTAGTTTCCCAGATGCAAGTTACATTCATATTACCATGTTTCTTCTTAAATGTCTCACTGTAGTGGAAGCATTATTGCTGTTGTAAGTGGAAGGGTTCCCTTTGTTATATGTTTGGTTTGCCAACCATTGGTGCAATGGACTGAATATTGCTGTCCCTTGACAATCCATGAGTGAAAACTCTAATACACAGTGAGATCAAGTTAGGAGATGGGAACCCCAGAGGGAATTAGTTTGTGAAGACAGATATTGGATCCTTGTAGAAGCAACTCCAAATGCTCACTGCACTCTTCCCACCATGAGAGAGCATACGGAGAAGCCAGTGGTCTGTAGCACTGAAGAAGATTTTCCGTAGAGACTAACCATGCTGACTCTGTGTGCCTGATTGAGTCTCTGGGACTGTAAGAAATAGGTGGAGTTGTTTAATCATCCTCCTGGTGTATCATAATTTTTTAGTGTCCTCCAACCTACCATGGAGAGGAGGCTGATATTTGAATATTGATCTTTTACCCTGAAGTTTTGCTGAGATTTACCGTTAATGATAACAGCTTTTAGAGGATTCCTCAGTATTACCTGTATATAAAATTATGCTGAAAATAGCATCATTGTACATCTTTATTTCCAATCAAGATTTTTAAATAAAATTATGATTATCCCAGCTAGGTTTACTTATTTGTTTGTTTATTTACTTATTTATTGCAGTACCAGGATTGAACTCAGAACCTTGTGCTTTTCAGCCAGGTGCCTAGGCCACTGAGTTATATCTCCAGCCCTGATTTTCCTAGCTAGTGCTTCAAGAACACTATTGAGTAGCAGTAGAAAGACAACAGACATCTTTTTCTCTTACTGACCCTAGGATGGAAACAGTTTGCCTTTAACTAGTTAGGGTGTTAGTGCTGGGCTCTTCATGCTTCTCTGTATGAGGTGAGTATCAAATTACATCCCTTCCCTTCCTAGGTTTTTTTTATTGTTAGCATTTTTTATTGCAAAATATTGTAAAGTGCTTTCTTATGCCTGCTAAGAAGATTCTATGGTTTTTGTCTTTTATTCATTAATAGAGTGTTAGTCGGCCAGTTTGCTTGGTATATGGGAAAAAAAGCTTATGTTCTCCATCTCTGAAATTTAGCAGGCAGTGCCAGTTATCTGTAACTTTTGGATGATTCCTCTCTTGTCTTGGAAACCAGCATAAGTGTGCCAGTAGAGCTAAGTAGCCCTAGTGGTTCTGTCACCCCCAAACTCTAAAAACTCTGATGACCTACTTTTATCTCTTCCTTTGTCCTTTTTCTTAACTCAAACTGGTAGCTGTATCCCTGCAATCACAAATTCAGTGCATGATTCCCACTTGTAAGTCAGTGAGGGGGATCTTAAGCCAACCTTGCATTCCAGAAATCAGAAGCCCTTGCTCATGTCACAAATCCTTTTCTGCACCGCTGGATTAAGTTCTCTCATGTTCTATTTCAAATATTTGCGTCTCTAGTCACAGAAAGAATGATCTGTTGTGTTTTGTCTTCTGGTATCACATGAGCCATGGATTCCCATTGGCCTCACAAAGTGCCTACAGTAGTGTGCTATACATTTCTTGTGTTTCAGAACAGTTAAGGAAGAAATGATATTATCTCTCCTCTAGCCTCTGGTGGAATTCATCACTGACATCATCTGTGCCTCTGGTTTTCTTCATGACAAATCTTCCGATCACAAACTCATGTTATATTCTGAGTTGGCCTGCATGGAAACTACTCTTAAGTCATTGTTGGTAGTGGATGTGTTCCTTGGAACTTTCACATGGTCTAATTCATTAGCATAGAGTTGGTCATGCTACTTTATTCCAAGTCGCTTTACTTCTGTAAGGACAGCAGTGAAACTTTCTTTTTCATTCCTGATACTATCCTAATATGAGCCAGTTTCTCCCCCCGTCAGTCTAGATAAAGACTTTTTCCATTTCAATTGATCGTTGTTTTCCTCTCAGAGTGTTTCATTTTATATTCCTCATTCTTGAATGATCTAATATTTAATCTTTTGTTCTTCCTTTTTTCAGATACAGCTTCTTTTCTCTTTCTAGCATCATGAGTAATTCTTATTTTTTTAATACAGGATTTGCAAACTATGAATTTCTGTCTATGCCGTATTTGAGAAGAACTTGGTGTGTTCTGATAGAATGTGTCTTTTCTTTGTTCTTGTATTTATTTTAGTGGGGGTTTTTCGAGTTAAGGAATTTTTTTTGGGGGGGGCTCTGGCTGCCTTCAAGGCGGGTCTGGTGTGGCATGTGGAGCTGGGGATCGAGCCCAGCCACGGTCCCCTGCACCTGACTGGGTTTGCCCTTGCAGATGCCTGAACCACAGAGCTGAACAGCAAGCCCCTAAGGAAATACATTTGGCAATAATGTAATTCCTTTAATGAATTTTACTCTAATCATTTTGATTTATTTTTGTAGCAGCTACCATACAAACCTGGCAGTACACTATTATAATTACTAAAACATAATTTAATTTCTTTTAAAGAAGCTGAGAAAGGAACAATTGAAAAGATCTACTTGAATATTTGTTAAACAAGCCAGAAATGGTCCCTGGACTGTTTATTGCCTCATGACAAACTGGGGACATTTCCCCCAAAGCCCTTTTTCAGAGGTTGTAATGATAGACCAAGCCAGCAAAAATGTAGCCAGGTACGGTGGCTCCAGCAATGCCCAGCCCTTGCTACTCACAGACAAGGTGCACGCTGGGGTGTACAGGCCCCATGGGTTCTCTGACCCAGTGATATCCCTAATCTAGGTGGTGGGCAGTCTCTCCTGCACAACTCAACACCGCTCCCAACTCCCCCCTGCCTCAGGATCCAGTCCCTAGCCTCAGCCCTAGCCCTGGAGCTGTGCCCAGTGGTCAACCCCAGCGCAAGCACTACAGGCACTTCCCTCCAAACCGGACTCTACTAACAGCCCCAGGTGATGCTTGAAGCTCTCCCCTGCCCCCTGGTGGCCACCTCAGTTCCTCCTTCATCCCTACAAACTCTGAGATTGACTTTGGCCTTCATATTGACCTAGGGGTTTTCTTTGTTTTTTCCCTGGTCGGTGTTGCCTTACCTGCTAAGGTTTTCTTGTTCCATGCATGGAGCCAGGCCTTGCAGTCGGTTGGGTGGATGTCCTTGTGGCTTGTCTTGCCTGTCTCTGGGGGAAGCAAGACAAACTCTGCGACCCTAGGAGCTTCAGAGCTCATGCAGGGCTGCCTTGGACTTTGCTGCTTTATAAGTCAAGGCAGAGGCAACGGCTCCGGTCCTCTGGGCTTTCTCTCTGCTGCGGCAGCTTCCCTAGCAGCAGGCACAGGTGAGGGGCTCAGGGGCAGCAGCGACCCTGCAGTGCCTGGAAGAGGACAGACAACGTGCGCCTCTCAGCCCTGTTTGCTTTGGGCTTTCTGCAGCACGAATCTGGAAGGAAAGGAAGCCGTTAGCGAGTGCAAGCCCCAGGGATACCCTGCAGTCCTGCTCAGGAGCTGAACGCTGCCTGTACTTCGAGGAATAGTCTTTCATGTGTCACACCCTCAGGAGAAGGGTTGTGGCAGAGTCAGAGCTCAAGTGTGCAGACCCACTATGCTTACAGACAATGAGCAGGTTGCTTTACGTGCTATGTATCCCAAGGACACTACCAGAGGAGACAGAGTCATCGATAAACAGAATCTCATACCCAGCCATTTTAACCAGCCGTGTTGCTTTGCTTCTTTGCATTTTTTCATCCTGCTGTATTAGGAAGCATTCTCCCACCTCAACTAAACTTTCCTATTTTTCTCTCCATGTTATTTTTTATCCGATATGCCATGGCCATTTAGGTGTCTTTTTTTGTCTTATAGAATCCTGTGTGGATGGCACATAGGGATCCAGAATCGTGGCAAGTTGTGTCTTTATGTGCTTTGGACGACTCCTGGCCAGCGGGAGTGTCCAACGTGTAGCGCGCAGTCCACATGCAGCTCTGGACAGATACCGAGGAGCACTCCACCCCTAGCCTACAGCATCATCGCACACAGTCAGACCAATGGCGACTTGCAATGCCAGAGGTGACCATGGCTCATGAGTGATGCTGGTGTCTCAGCCACCTACCAGAGTGTGCTAGCGAAGACAAGCGTCCGCCATGACAAAAGGCACGTGGAAGTGTCGTCACGTAACCATTACTCTTGGGCACATCGCATTTCATAAAATGACTTCACACGCCACAAGGCAAAATAAAAGCTTTTTCTACATGCTACACTAATTATTAGGTATTTTATATGCTGCCTCAGCCATTCCTCTCCCCTTTATGGAGCCCAACGTGCCAACAGATTGGAAATTGGTCTCACCAGCTCTCCATAGCTCTTCCATTCTGCCTTGTGCCTTTCCTTCCAGACCCTTGTTAGATTTTTTTTTTTTTTTTTTTTTTTTTTTTTTCAGAACCAGGGATCAAACTCAGGACCTTGCACTTGCCCGGCAGAGGCGTTTGTGCCCCTGAGCTATCTCTCTGGCCCCCTAGATTTCTTATGTCAGGCTTTATCATATCTTTGTGCTTTTCCACCTCTTGGCCTGATATTTTGATCTTTTGTCTCCCTGTACTCCAAAACTGGGATAATTTTATGTGATCTGCAGCCAAATTGTTAGAGTCTCTCCACCATGTCTGTTCTCACTTGTTCGGTCGGTTAACTGTGGAGCTGTTTTTCATCATTCTACTTTTATTTATTTATTTACTTATTTACTCACTTGTTTATTTATATCATGGCCAGCTCAGCCTGCCCTGGGGGTGGGGCTGGCACAGCACGTAGTGCGGAGGATGGAACCAAGGTCCCTGCGGTTGCCTAAGCTTGCCTAAGAAGGTGCTTTAGACCGCCGAGCTATCTTGCTGGTCTCTCATCATGCTACTTTTCAACTTCAGTATTTCTATGTTAGCTTTCTATTTTTCTTTAAAATTGTTTGCATTTATCACTGATATTTTGACCTAGTAGTTAGGCTAATCTTTCAGTCTTTCTCTCTCTTTCTGTCTCTTTCTTTTATCTCTCTCTCTCTCTGTGTCTCTCTCTGTCTCTCTCCCCTCACTCCCTCTCTCCCTCCCTCACTCCCTCCCTCTCTTTCTCTCCATTTGCCCCTTCCTTTCCCTTCAGGCTTCGTTATTTTTTTAAATTGAGTGTCACATGACTTCTTCGTTCCACTGTAGAAATCCCCCAAAGCTTTGGAGGACCTATTGCTTCAGAGTATTTTCTTTGACTGTGGCACCAACCATGGTTAGTGTGCAGGTGTTCGCACTGCAGATCGCAGGAGCCCACAGACACGGGTAGACCACAAGCTCTTGGGATTGCAATGGTTAATCTTGGACGCTGAGCCTTGGTCCCTGCAAGCAGGACTGCACCATCCCCAGCCAAAGCTTGCCAGGTCTCCAGGACCGCTATATCTAGGCAGAGTCAGTCCCATCTACCTGTACTCTTTGCCAGGTCGCAGGCCTGATAGTCCTCTGTATGTACTTAGCAGCTCTCCAATGCTTTCTGATAATGCATCACTGAGGTCTTACTAGAGGAACAGATTGAATATGAAACACACATGACAGCTGGAGAATTTGCCAGCTAACCTTATGATAACTGTTTGCGGAGAGTGTGGAAGGGTGCAGAATGGCTGTGTGCGCTCAAGAGCCAGAGGCTGGTCAAAGGTCAAGGTCTGGAGTTCACTGCATGGTTCACATGAGCGCACATGGAGAAGCTGAGGGTCTGCAGCGGAGCCTGGAGATGTCCACTGGTGATGCAGAGGACTGCAGTTGCTCCCAAGGCAAAGGCAGGACTTCCTCCTCGTTTTCCTTGTTTTTCCATCCAGGCCACCCGCACTCGGGGCGTGTCTCCCCTCTTCAACAAACCCCTCATCCAAGCTCAGTGTTTTTCACTCAAGTTGATATGATGGCTAACTGTCACAGCTATTTTGTTGCTGCTTATTATTTTTTAAATTTTCCCTCTTTTACTTGCAGTGGAAAGTCAGTCCAAAATGACTCCTTTTGTGGAATACTGTTAAGTTTATAAGTGATTTTGGTCTTTGTCACTAAACCATATTTGGAACAAAAGACACGGGGATAATATTGAAGTATCACTCAGTAGGTATTCTGTGGTAGGAATGTGGTATACCTCAACATAATTCAGGCATGGTATTGTCTGATTCTCTAGATCCATATGGGAATAAAACCTAAAATTACAAAGTTATTGACATTTTACAGCATTTCCAAATAACCATGATCCATTTAATTATTTTTTAAAGTAAAAACATTAAGTAATATTGGTTCAATATTGACTACTGTAGCATGCAAGAAATATATGTAGATACTCATGTGTGCAAGTTCCTTCCAGGATTGCAGAACACAAGGGGACCATTTCATCTAGAGACTTTGTGGGTGAATGGACTGGGAACAGTGCTGCGCTAGCAGGTCCACTGAAGCAGCTGAGAAAAGATTTGTTTGATTCAAAGAAAAAGCAACCAGAGAACCTGTCTCCCTGCCACCTAGGCCTGCAGGCCACACTGAGATGCCCAGTTGATATTCCACAAGGGTGTTGAGAGAAATATTTGCTCATTTTAGGCAGAGAGAGATAATACATCTCATTAGCATTTGAAAAGTCATTCTTCCAGTTTTTGTATGGAGAATTAAATTGGGAGGGAAGCGATAATAGTAGGCTATTAGCAGCTCTAAAAGATAAAATGAGGATTAGTATATGCTGGGCTGGTGTGATTACAGTGTGATTACATCTCCACAAAACCCATGCAGATGGAGAAGACGTTTTGGGCATGCCGATGAGAAGTGTCCGATAGGAAGCTCCGGGGGAGATGTCAGTGAGACTGGCAGAAGTCGAGTCTTGACAAGTGTGGGTTAGGGCACCGCCGCAGGGGGCTAGGCTGGTGCAAACCCAGAGACCCACATCAGAGGCTGTCAATGCTTACACCGCCACTTCTAATCATAGAAACAAAGGGCTTCTCAACCTGTATCATTGCTGGAGTTGAAAGAATTTTAGCTTTGATTTTTTTTTTTTCTTTCATTTGTCCTTCCAGTGCCCCGGGTGGAGCCGCATGGTCTGCCCTGGCATCTCCCGCAGGGACTAGTCCTTCGGCAGCCATGCTGTGCAGCCAGAGTTTGATAGGCTGCCTGGAAGCGCCGGCCGGCTGTCCTGTTATAGAAACTCATCCCTTTCCGCCCTGACCACCACACCTCTCCAACCATCTCCACAAGTGCAGACGGGAGTAAATTAAGGAGTAGGGGAGGTCCGGCACTTGTGAAAACCCAAACAGCATGTGTTAATGTGTTAGGAATTCTATGTCACTTGAAGAACATGACAAAACCTCTCTATAGTGCACAAGGAGAAGTTTTCCAGAGCAGTGACATCTTGGATCAGATAGTACCTGATTGTGGGGTCATGTTGGGTATTGACAGTGTTTAGCAAGGTCCTGTCCTCTGCCCGTTATTGGCAACATGGCTCTCTGTCTGTGACAATCGTGTCTCTGGGAACAGGCAGTTGTCCCCTGGAGACTACAACGGGCCTTCTGGAGAACCACTGGCTTACATTTTAAAATTAGGTTTTTATTGTTTGTGGTTGGCTTTTGTCTGTCATTCAGGATTTTGACAAAGAGGCATAATATTTAATTGTTAAAAATATACTGTTGGGTCTGATAAATAATTTCAGTTTTGGTATTTAAATAAGGACATGCTTGTTCTGATGGCTCAGCTCAGCTGCATGATGCCTGCCTGACAAATACATGGTTGGATTTCTAGTACAAAAACCTAAACAAACAAGAAGAAATGTTTGTTCCTAATATAGTACAAATCTAATACTCGAGAAGTGTTATAGTTTGTGTCCAGTTGCCCCCCTAAAGCCTCATGCAATCATGGAGTAGGGACTTCCAGAGTTTGAGACTTGACTCATGATTCACTGGGCCTATGTGTTTTAGTACTGATGAGATTATGGGTCTGAGTGCTGCTGGGACTATAGGTGTGGCCTGAGGTGGATAGGCTGAAGCAGAGTGTCTGAATGTAGCATAAGAGAGACAGAGAGACTTTCTCTGTTGCCTGGTTGGTTGGGTGTTCTCTGTTGCAATTGTTCTGCTGCCATGAACTGCTGCCCTCTGCCATGTGCCAGTCAGCCTCGAAGCTGGCCAAGTATGGACTGAAGCCTCCAGTAACTGTGAGCTAAAGAAGCCTTTCCTTCCTTCATTTTGAGTGTTGTATATTTGTCCCAGCAATGAGAAAAGAGTACCTAAGACAAGACTTAAAATTGATTAGATAAATGTGCTAGTGTGGGAGTGATGGATTTCAAAATAATCACTATAAATATGATAACCAAAAGATTCATCAACAGAAAAATACTGCTGATAAATTTCAAAGTGTAGAATGAATAGCTACAAAGCAATATGCAGAGAATGACAAAAATAGATAGGTATCTATATTTGTGCATCTTTGGATGACATACAAAAATAGTGGAGAAGTGACATTATAAATGATTTTTGCCAATTCTGTTTCCTTTGTGCCACTTTGTTTGCCTTGTAAGTGTGTAATATTGGCAATGGGGAAGAAAAAGCAAACTATGAATATTCTTCTGTAGAATGATCACAATGATAGAGTTTTATTTTGTTCTTAATATTAACTTCACTCTGAATATATGATTGAAGTCACCAACTTTCCCCTGCAATTCATGCCTAACTGGTACACATTTCAAAGTATTTCCTTCGATTTATTTTAGTGTGTGTGTGTGTGTGTGTGTGTGTGTGTGTGTGTGTGTGTCTGTGTGCATGTGTGTGGCTGGCTCAGCCCACCCTGGGGACAGGGCTGGTGTGGCATGTGGTGTCCAGGATGGAACCTTGGCACCCGGGCACTTGCCTAAGTTTGTCGAAGCAGGTGCTTTAGACCACTGAGCTATCTCACTGGCCCTGGGATGTCCATTGTTTTAAAGGCAAGCATCAATCTAGTTACACACTAATGCAAAGGAAATAATTTAAAAGAAAAGAACTTTAGAAGTCAGCTTTTGTAACGTAGAAGCTATCATCTTTGTGTGTGACCAAGAAGAAAAAAAAAAAAGAATTAAGGATTGTCAGAAAAAAATTAAAACTTGTCATTGTTTCCTGACTATAAAAGCAGAAACTTCTATAATTATGGGAAAAAACACAATAAAATACAGATGAAATGAACAGGTTTTTAAAAAATAAAGAAAAGAAATTTAAAATGGGATTTAATAATGGTATTTTCTGAAAAGGAAATTTTTAATTTTTGTGCTTCGATATGTCAATTACAAAAGAGACTTGTCAGATTGAGCTCAATAGCGATGGCATAAAATGATGCCTCTAAAACAATATAGTCAAAGCATACTTGAAATACTGTCAGGTACTTTTCATTTTATAATGCACAAACTACGCCCAAAAGACATACTACTGTTTGAGAACTGTGCTATCATGATACATTACTGGTTTGTTAACCCTAATGACCATAAAACTTGACATTAGCAACATCTTATTGGTTTGTCATAATTTTGAAGCTCTTTTTAGAGTGATTTAGTGGCGCTAAACTTAAAAACATATGCAAAGAAGTTTACTAATTACTTAGTGAAATAAAGTCACTTGGTGTCATCCTACTAACCTTAGAAATGCCCTCAGGTCCCAGGAAAAGCCAAAGATTGGTGTCGTGGTTTGAATACATTTTTCCCTACAAGTCATGTTAATATTCAATTCTCATTTAAACAGTATTAAGTGGTAATCAGGGCCTAGGGCTTTGTCCTCAGAGGGGGATCTGTGCCATTCTAACAGGGTACCATAGATTTTATCTTTGTCTCTCATGTTCTGGCCATCTTCCACATGATAAAGTAGCCAGAGGATCTTCCCTGGGGTCAGCACTTTGACCTTGGACTTGACAGTGAGCCAGGGAGTTTCTAGTCAGTGCAAACTACCCAGTTCCTGGTATTCTTTCGCACCAGCACAAATACGCTGAGTGAGCTGGCTTTAGGAGGTCTTTACCTGGTCTGTTCTACCCAGCTAGGGGCTTAGGCGAGAATGTGCAGATTGGTAGACCAGAGGTTATTTCAGTTTTATATGAAGTGAATTTCCATTTGGGTTAGGTATTAGAGTACTGTAGCTCAACATGTTTGCCACTAGCATATAAAGAAGAGACGTGCTGTCTCAGTTACTTTTCATTGATTGCCAGGACAAAATACATACAAAATGAAGAAAGGAAAGGTTTATTCAGCTCACAGTTAGTGGAGGTTTCAGTCCATACTTGGCTGGCTCCAGGGCAGGAGGCAGCAGTTCACGGTGGTGGAGAACAGCAGAGAGCAGAGGGGGAGCAGCAGCTGTGGCATCCAGGAAGCCTCTTTCCCTTCCTTCCATGCTGACTGTGGAGACTGAAACTCCGAACTCCTCCAATGTAGCTCAACTGTGAAGTTGCCAGGCAAAGACTGGAGCTCCTCCAAGTAAGTGGGGAGGCAAATTCTTCCTCAACTCCTCTATATATCCTTTTTTGCTGAGTCACTCTGTGGTGGGCCCTCTGTGCCCTAGGGTGGGCCCCATGTCCCCGGCTGTGGAACCGCCAAGCCAATCCTGCCAAGCTGGCACAGTGTACTGACCACTACACATGCATCTTACAAGTATCACATAAATATATCTTGAAGATATTTGAGTAAACGGAAACTAAGAAAAGGAATCTATGTAGTAGAATAGAATCACAACAGTCTTTAAAGCCATGAAGAGGGAGGTTGCATAACAGGAAAAGACAATAATCTATGTATTCACATTCTGAGCAAAATTTAGCCAATGAGACTACAAAAACAACTTTACAAAGCACATGATGCACACACAGATTTTAAAAGTAAATGGGAAAAGGGGCCTGAAATAGACTCAGCAGTCTTAGGGAAACAGCAATCAGAATGATAGATGAATTTTCAACAGAAACCGTAGATGCCTGAAAGCACCATTAAAGCTTATGAAAAAGCCATCTATCCTTTTGTACTTTGAGAAATGCCCTTAGAAGTGGAAGGCAAAGTAAGGATACCAGGAGATAAATCAAAGCCCCAAAACATTGTTAGCAGTAGGCTGACACTCCTGAGAAGTCAGAAAGGCAATTCTACAAGCTGAGACTCACACCTCAGAATCACAGAATCTCATGCAGGAAGCTGTACATACATATTATAAACAAGGTGATTTTTCATGACCCTTTGTCATCCTTTCCACAGTGCTTCTGTTATTTTAATTGCTAATTCCCCTCCGTTGTCATCATGAAATATATTTTCCATAACGTGGATTTCAGAAAAATGTATTGATGCTTGCTTTATAGCCAAGATTGTAGTGTGTCTTCATAAATGTTCATGTTTAATTGCAAAGCTTGTGCTTGCTGCTGTTGGTATTGTTCTATAACTGTCAATGAGCTTCATAGCATTGAACAAATATATTTTTAGCCAAAGAATATATTTAGATGAATATATTTAGAGGAAATTTAAAAACCTGTCTATTCCTATGTCTACGTAGACTCTATAATTAAAATTGCTTAGAAGGAAAGCTCCACACGCAGATGGTCTCATGACTATTCTAACAAACATTTAAGAAAGAAATCATAGAACTATTAAATAAATAAAAAGTTTTCACAAAACAGAAAAATAAAAAAAATTTCACAAGTCCAAAACTCAAGAGTGATTGTCTTGTCAAAATCTGACAAGGGCTTACAAGCCAAGAAATTGAAAGGCCCAAGTTAAAGTCTCCATGTTATGAACAGACACAATATTTAACGAAATTTTTACAAGTACAGCCGAAGCCTCCCCTAATAGAATAATATTGTGTGCTCCAGGACAGTTTATTCAGAATAGAAAGTTTATTTCATCTTTGAAATTCAATCAGTGGATTTCACTACAGAAGATTTCTCTTTTTTGTTTGTATAATGTCAGTTTTTTCAAAAAGAAATCCAGTCAATTGATGCTTATAATGTAATTCTTTTTTTTCTTCTTGTTTTTTTAATGTCATGGCCTGCTCAACCTGCCCTGAGGGTGGGGCTGGTGCTGCATGTGGTGCTGGGGATTCAACCATGGTCCCTACAGTTGCCTAACCTTGCCTAAGAAGTCACTTTAGACCACTGAGTTTTATCACGCTGGCCCTTGTGGTATAATCTTTATTAGTCAGTTAGTCACATAATTATTTAAAGGAAATATGAGATTTTTCCTGAGCTGTTTTAAAATGTCCTACTGGCTTAGGCAATCACCTACTGTGGGTTTAGTTAAAGCCTTTAGGATCTGTTGGGGAAAATTTTAAGCTTTCAATCTCTAGCTGGCAGAGATTGGGTTATGGTTCCATGAGCTGCTTAGCCCCAGAACCTCGGGCTCCAGCATCCTGGTGGCCTCTGGCATCTCACAGGGCTCCACAGCTCACACCATGGTCTCTACCCCCAGAAGATTTTTCCGTACTGTCTTGGCTTCTTCATTTCCTTCTCACATCCTCTCTGCTCTATGTGGCAAAGACTTTAGGAAATTTAGGAAAAAACAGAAAGGTAGAGTCAGCTGTGAAACATTTCTAGCCCCATCATGGCCTGTTAAAATCCAATCATCTTCTGCAAACTACCCTTTCCTTTCCATTTTCCTTTTATTTTACCCCTAAATAGAGAGAAACTGGATTTACTGTTTTGATGTTTCACAAAGCCTTTTATCATGCTGAGAATAACCTCCCTGAAGATGGGTTACAATCTTTTATCTTCAGACTTGAATTATTAGAGCTACTTTAATCTTTTCCATTTATTTGCCAAAAAAAAAAATAATAATAATAATTGGGGTAGAGGAGCGATCTCTTAGTGAAGCTGTGTTCATTTTACAGAGTCAGAGAAACTAAATTAAGTAGCAAAAAACGTGTGCTTAGTAACGTGGCAGGCTGTAAGATGAAGACTTCTACCTATCAAGTAGTTATCGTTATTTTAGGCTGGACGCCAGTGACTTCATAATTTAATGCATTTTGTATATGAGATCATGCCCTCTGATTTCATTTGAACCTTTGCTAGAAATCTGTGCTTCGTATAGAAGAAAACTTCCCATTTGGCAAAAAGAACTGTAGACAATGGGCCTCTCCATTAATGTAAATACAAAAGAGATGGGCAGTACAGTTATCCAAAACATTCTCCGTATATACATAACTACGTGTATATATATTTTCCCTTCTTTCTTTTGTCCTTCTTCTCATCCCGGTTTTTCCTTCCCACTGAACAACGTCTTTCCCTTTCACAGCATCTGTTGCATCTTCCAGATTTTATTTCCTCTTTCAGGTTCTCACATGAGAAAGATAATAATGGGTTTCCACATGCAGGTCTGATTTATTTCACTTACCAATAAGGAAGGGCTAATGTCCTTTTTCTTTTTCTTATTTTTTCTTTCTTTTGAATTTCTCGCAACTTCTCTGCTATTGTTTGGTTTGCTCTTCTTCAAACCAGCCTTGCATGTGTGGTAATCTCAATAACTAAGTTGAAGACAGCATCATGCAACACGACAACTATGTCTGAGTTCCTATTACTTTGTTTAGGAAATTTTATCCTGTCCTGAATACTGTGTTTTCCAACACTACTGTTAATTCTTTAAAAAAGTGAAAAAAAAAAATTTTCGCTCTCATGCCAAAAAAAGAGAAAGATAGAGAATTCTAAGCAGGAAAGTTATTTCAGGCTCCTTTCTTTCAAAGCTGAAATCAGAATAAAATAATTAGAAGGTAATTCCTTTTTGTGTTTAGATTTCAGAGCTTTACATTTCTTGTGGAATTCTGGAGTTTAACCTCTTGAGCTCCCCCACATGCACATGCACGCGCGCGCGCGCGCGCGCACACACACACACACACACACACACACACACACACACACACACACGTCACTGTAGGTAACAAACCTGAATTGATGTCTTAGTTCCGAAAGGTGGATATGGGGTCGACTATTTTTGTTAGAATGAAGCTTTAGATCATTCTTCTGCTTTCTTCTCTTGTGTCCATCGAGGTAACTGTCCTGAAGGCACTGCCAGATCTCTTCATTTAAAGCAGCATGCATACACAGCTTCTGCCTCTCTCGGTGAATCTTTCCAGGGCATCCCAAGGGGCAGCTACTCTGGTATACAGCGTGACTCTCTACCTCGGAGACCTGTCCAGTGCATTTCTGCGTAAGCCCATGTCGATCTCACTTCTGCTTAACCTCTTCATGTGGATTTTGGCCTCAGGATAGAAGCCCTTCAATATGCCAGGCTCTTTGTCTCCTTGAACACTGGCTCCTGTACTCTCCCCAGTCACTCTAGCTTCCTGACAGCTACCACTGTTTCTCTCCTTTCTGCAGAAATGTCCATAGGTGACACTTCCACTGTCTTCAGCCCTTGCTTGAAATTGACCTTACGCGGAAGCCTTCTCTAGCCATCTCACCTGAGACTTCTACATCGTCTCTTCGGATCCCTTGCCTCCCCCAATACTTACCGCCATTTACCAGGGCATACAAGGAAATTGTCCACACTGTTTACGTTGTTGATAATGCGGTTGCTGGGATGGAACGCAAGCTCCATGGGCCAGGGGCTTTGTCGGTTCTGCTCACCTTCCCAGCATGGACAAGGACTCAGGAAGAGGACGGACTCTGGGGCAAGGTGCTGCAGGAGTCCCTGCAGGAGAGGGAAACGCAAAGGCTGTGCGCCACAACCCAGGGCTAATGTAGCATGCAGGGACAAACTACTTGTTCACTCCGTGGATAAGCAGATGTTTCCCAATGGTAATCCTTGCGTGTAATTTTCAGGTGAAGCAGAGGCTGATGGACAGAGGAACAGGCAAGGGAGGAAACGAAGAAGCTGGGAGCAGACCAAGCACCCTGAGCTGTGCTCATGCTGTGGCTGCACTTTCCCTGGGGTCGGAGCTCACTACCAGTGCTCGCATCTTCTATATTCTCCTCTATCCGGAGCCACAAGCCCAGCTAGGGGGACTCTAGGAGCCGTTCCAACCGCTTGTCTCCATGCTTTAGTATTCTCCTTTTGTGTAACTTTTTACTCCCCTTAAATCAGAAAACAATTATGGACACTTCTCTGAACCCCACAAGTGCTGTTTAGTGCTGTGACAGCCCTATCCCTGAGCACCATCTTGGCTCCTTGATGTACCATTTACTCCTTAGGAGACACCTGAAGGCCTTCCTCTATCCCCTTCCCTCTGGTCTCTGCCCTCAACTCTGGTTCATTCGCCTAAAATATGCTTATTTTTTTCATATTGTCCACCTACTCTTTAGGGTCATATAGTATAGCTTCATGTGGCCAATCTCTTCCTTGAGGCCATACATTCAATGACTATTGAAGGTCCCATCCTCGGGGAGCACTGAGTCAGCAATTGAGACTGGGCATGACGGCATGCATCTGTAATCCCAGCTCGTGGGAGGCTGTAAATAGGAGGATCACTGTGAGTCCAATCTAGTAGTGAGAACCTGAACACCCTTGTAGACTCTTCCCTAAAAAGACAACACATGGCTTTTGAAAGAGCAGAAGTGCAAGCTAACCCTGGGAAGGACGGGATTCGTTGTTTGTTGTCTGTCCTCTGGAGCGCCGTATCTTACTTCGGTGACTGACTGCATCTCCAAGTAGGTTCCCTTGCATGGCAGGTGCACACAAGTTGGTCCTCTCAGGCAAAGAATACATGATTCTTGGTGAAGTTCCCTGAACAACTAGAGCTGACCACAGGAAGCCACAGCCCCACACTTCCTCCCTGCTGACTGGCTATTGTTTTCTCAGACTAGACCTACAAAAATATCACATATCATAGAAGTAGAGAATCAGAACTCCCACATTAGTCTGAGAAGCTGTACAGTCATCTGAAATGAAATCTGAAGCGTGGCTTCCATTTGAACCATTATCTCTTACCTACTGCAAAGATACAGGCATAGAACATCACTTTAGCAGACTCTGCGCTTATCATACTATTTTGAGGAAACATTGGTGCCCTTAAAAATTATACCACTGGTCTGAGCTCATTTCTGAAAGAAAAAGAAATAAGCTTTTGAAATGCATGGAAGCTATTATTTATGATATTGTAATTTTTTATCGAAGGCCAAAAATTTAGAGAGCATCCCAAGGCTTACATTAAGGGAATTGAAATTTTTAAAACTTCTTTTAATTTTGCATTTTAAAATATAATCAGCAATTCCTCTCATTTCTTGTCTCCTTTGAATGTTCTGTGGGAAAGTGCCCAAGAGTTGTGTTTAAGACAGTTTTGTTTCATTTTAATTAACAAAGCTGAGTCTTTGGGGAACCTTCCTAGTACAGCGAGCAGCTCCATAAATGCAGAAAGTGGTTCCCAGGGAGAAAACCAATGCCTCCCTTCCAAACCACCCCCTGCCACTTTCACAGAGAGAATTCTATGCAGAGGTGCGAGCCCCAGGGTAATGTTAGAGCCGCTTTAATCATAGCTTCTAATTACGAACAATAAGTCATTTCAACCATTTTTTGTGTCTCTAATAGAATAAAGAAATAATTAGCAGTCGGCAATAGTTTTCAGGCAGACAGAGGTGTGCAGCCAAGGAGCTAGTGTTTTATATCTCCACACAAAGCGCTTCATGGACTAGCCCTCTGCTTGGCTTATAATTAGAAATCGTTGGTGGAAAGGCAGCTGTGGCTCAGGCACTGGGGCATTACCTGCCTGCTGCTGGGAGGTTATTAAGGCTTAGGTGTGATGGAACTAAGGAAGCCTGGCAACAGACAGCAGCTGGTGCTGGTTTCTCAGGCAGGTTATTGCAATCCCCACACTCCAGGGTTGCTCTCTGAAACTTAAGTAAGTGTGAAGGACACAGTTCCAAATCTCAGTGGTGGTTTCCTGATAATTATTCTGGTACTGGTTTTAATTGTCTTCCACCTTCTGTGCAAGGAGTTAGTATTCTTCTATACCCAGGACAAAATTAAAGTTCCATACTGAAGAACCCTGAGAAACACTTAACCTTTGTCCTCCTTCTCCAGCTGCAATTGGTTTTGCCCTAGGAAGCTCAGCCTGGCTCCTGACTCCTTGCTGAGGGCTCGTCCTCTCTACTGCTTGTCTACTGCAATGTAGAATACGGCCAAAATGCAATAATCAGCTAGCGCTGTAAGAAAGAAACCTATAATGCTTTCTTTGGTGTCCCCATTTTGCTTTTAAGACAAAAAACACTCACGTTCCAAGTGTCCTCTCATTGATCCAGCCCCTGCTGTGCCTCTCTCTTCCTAGAACCTCCTAAACTAGCAGCGTTACTCCCCACGGTCCCTAAATATTCCACTTGGTCTCCAACTGATGTGTTTCCTAGGACTCCTCTTCCTGAAAGCCCCTCCATGACAGCGCTAATATTTTTTATTTAATTTTATGTATTTGGTACCGGGTCTCACTGTGTCATTGTGATCCTCCTGTTCTCAGCCTCCCCAGTGCTGGGATTACAGGTGTGTGTGCCACCATGCCTGGTTTCGGTGGTCGGCTCAGTGCTCCTGGAGATGAGGCCAGTGCCATGCAGTATGGGAATCAAACCCTGGTCCCTTGCTCACCTAAGCAGGTGTGTACACCCCTGAGCTACGTTGCTGGCCCTAGCATTAGTATTTTGATGGAGATTGCAATGAATCTGTGCTGCCCATGGCTAACTCTGCTTTTGAATTTAAATTTATTTTAACTATATATACTTTGAGGGTACAGAATAAATACATAGGCTGTGCAGTGATCAAATCAGGATAATTAACATTTCCATTTTCTTAAACATTTAAATTCACTTTAGCATATGCTAATTACACATACTTGAAGAGTGAAATGTGGTATTTCAGCACTTTATGCAATGTATGCTGATCAAATCAGATAGTCTGTGTTTGTATCTCCTTATTACCTACTGCTTGGAGATTTTGAGCTCCTATCTTCTATTTATTCGTAAATATACAACGGATTGTTGTAATTGTAGTCACTTAAATTGTTGAAAAATGCTATAATTTATTACTTTTATCAAACTCCGTTTTGGCACCCTCCATCCAACATTTTATCAATCCTCCCCCGCCTTCTGTTTCTAATGATCGACCGGTGTTACATATTGCAGTATACTTTTGTCTCTGAAATGAGCAGAAGAAGAAGCTGGAGGTGCTTCCCTGCCCGCTTCAATTTGCTTAAGCGAACGATCTTCTGTGGCTTCTATTGTGCCACAAATTATATCCCTTACGGCTGCATAATACTCCACCACATGTATGTAAGTCAAGTTTTCTTTACTTATGCACCTGTGGGTGGGCGCTTAGGTGGATTCCATCTCTTAATGATTGAGGATAATGCTGCAATAGACGTGTAGGTGTGTGGGTCTCTGAGAGGTCGGCTTCATTTCCCTCAACCTACACCTGGACGTGCGATCAGACTGCCTTATGATAGTTCTACTTTTAGTTTTCTGCAGTGTCTCCATTCTGCAATTCATGGTTTCTATGCTAGATTGCTTTCCTGCCAGTAGTGCACAGGAGGAATTCCCTTTGTCCTGCCTTCTCTCCAGCGTTTGCTACTGAGAACACTTTTCTGCAAGCCACGCTGCTGACCAGGGCCAGATGACACCTCATGAAGATCTCTGCTTGCGTTTCCCTGATGGCTGATGCAGCTGAGCATATTTTTGTGAATTTGTCATTTGAATTTCATGTTTTGAGAAGAATTTATTCATAACCTTTGCCGAGTTTTAAATTAGATTGTTTGGTTTGTTGCTACTAAGTTTTTTAACTTCCTTATGCATTCTGGGTATCAGCCTTTTGTGAGATGAGCTGTTTGGAAACATTTTCTCTCATTCTGCATGTTGACTCTTCACGCTGTTGGCTGTTTCCTTTGCAGCCCACAAGTATCCTGGTCTTACCTAATCCCATGAGCTTTGCTTTGCTTCTGCTGCCTATTATGCTGGGGTCTTGGTGAACCATCAGAGCTTGGGCCGAAGTCTTGGCTTGTTCCCCTCTGTTTTCCTTTAGCACTTTCGGAAGTTACACTTAGGTTCTCGATCCACTTTCAGTTGACTTTTGTGAGCATTGATGATATTCATTTTAGTTTATTTTTGTGTTTTTATTTTGAGATGGGAGTCGTTTCAATGTCCACTCGTGAGTTTCCAGGTTTTGCTCACCATTCTGAAGAGGCTGTGTTCCCTCCCATGTATGCGCCTGGCAGGCTTCCCCAGAGTGAGTGAGTTGTAAGCACTCAGGGCTCTTTCGCAGCACTTCCGTGGGGCCCACCCATACGTCTGTTTCTATGCAAATGCTGTCCTATTTTGATTAAGCACTGTAGCTGTGAAGTGATACTGAAGTTCGATTTCTTCTTTTTGTGCAGGGTTAACTTGACTATTTGGAGTTCTTTCATTGTTACATATGAATTTTAGGACTTTTCATAAGAAGCTCTGTGAAAAATTGATGTCTTAATGGGGATCTCACTGAATCTGTAGGTCACTTCGGGTAGTATGGGGATTAATCAATATTAATTCTCTTAACTCCAAGATGTACCCTCCAAGAAACTCCATCTTCCTCCTCCGAATAGTGCTGGCTACGCTGTTACTTCTCTAAATTCTTCTACACTCCTTACAGGTTTCCCTGCTGTTTGACTGTCTTGTAATGATCATTTTATGTAGCTGACATTTTTGTCAATTGCATCTATTCCTTAAAGGCAAGAAATGTGTCTTATTCTCAGGCTGGTTTTGACATTATATTATCTCAGTGTACACATGATAAATTAATGTTGCAATCATAAATGCATAAATATTATTGATAAACCTAGCAATAACAGAATTTTTCTTTCAAAAGTTTTTTTTTAAGAAATAATTCTTCAGATATTTTTAAACTATCTCTGGAAGAGCAAAGCAGAGTTAGTGAAGATCACACCACTGTACCTTCTGTAAGACCTTTTCATTAGACTACATAATATACTCTTGAATTGATATATGCTCTCCTACAATATTTTAGCAATGTAATACAACATGGCACTAGAACCTAATAGCAAAATTAAGTGCATTGTGTAATGCTTTAATAGATAAAATACAAGCACATAATAGCACAGTGTGAAACCTGCACTATCATACTACAGTCGCATTGATCACGGGTCATCCCCAAAGTGGCAGTAACACAATGAGAAAAATCTGCAGCACAACACCATTCTGGTCCTCCTATGATTTGACGATGACTGTGTAGCTACAATGAGCTCTCATCCAGCTCAGTGGGCTTCTCCTCCTCCTTGGAAGTTTTGGATTCCTTGATGTCTGGGCATAGGAAGAGAAAACAAACTTATTGCTGGGAAATGAGATGTTGGCGCCCACTGGCAGTGAGCTTCTGTTACTTCCACCAGGTTCTGCTGGCCCAAAACCAGTCATAGAAAAGCCCCAAGGAATGTGGGGTCGCCCTCTGTCCAGGACAAGGGGATGCAGTGGAAGAGGGAGCCCACGAGGGAGCCCATCGAGCTACGCGCAATCACATCAGCCTGTACCTGCAGGTTTCCTATCATGCTTTGCTCTGGTTTTCCGTTGGACTTCCATGCTACTGGAGCTGCTGACCTCTGCCGGCAGGGGCTCCCTTCCCTGTGCACTCCAAGTATAGCCCATCACCATGAAGAGGTCGCTGCCCCTTCTGAAAACAAACGCCCAGGGCCCCTAGCACATGGCTACGTCCCGCCCACGCTTAGAGACACAAGCGTGTGTACGTAGAGTTCCCAAGGTCGGATCTTAAATTAGACTGTAGAAACTTTTACTTACAATATTACCAACAGCATCCTTTCTCCACTGTGCCCTATGAAGCTTACTGGGAATTTATTTTTTTCTTGTTCATGGAATTTAAGATGATAAAATGTGAATACAATAGAAATTACTAAAATGGTGACTTCATGCTTTTAGGGAATGAAACTATGACCATATCATGTGCTATAAACCGTATGCTTCTGGAAGCAGTGCCAAAATTTTATAGCAAAAGTCTTTGCCGTTACATTGTGTAACCTCACTTCCAATAGGCAGCAAGTGCCCGTGTTTGTGCAGCCTTTGACAGGATCCCCACACTCTTCTCTTGTGATCACAGAGAACACAGGACATTGGTCTTCTGTTTCTTCCCTTCTTCCTTGCCCTGTCTCCATCCTTCCTTCCCTGCATCCTTCCTTCCTTCCTTCCTTCCTTATTTCTCTCTTTCTAATAATATAGCAATTGGTATATGTATATGGTACTGCTAGGATATGTATGAATTGATGTATGTAGATATTGCTACATATGGCTCTACTAGCAATTACTCCACATTATAAGTGTCTATAGTAAAGATAGGACAGGGATACGGTAAATATTTTTATCATGACCAAGTAGAAATATTTATGCTGTCAGGAATCACTGCAGCTGCAAAAACAATTAGCATCATGCCTTCATTGCCCCTTGAAGTCAAACTTCAAGGATGAAGTAGTTGAATATTCTTAAGTCGGTTAACATGGAGTCCTACATGTCTGTACACATGTGGCACACGGGCAGCCCGATGACGCTGAGAGGACCCTGAGTCTGCAAGGCTATCTCACCTGTGGAAGAAACCGGAGCACAGCCTTTGTTATAGAGACGTGCAGAGGAGGGCAAAGCACCTCCGTGTGCCCCCAGCTCACACTCACTCAGCACCTCCTCTGGAAGATGCTCTGGGACGCATCCCCAGCAGCCCCACAGAGGCTCCCACCTGCGCTCTTTGGTTGTACCGGAAGACTCCAGGGCCCCTAAGAGATGATGAGCCTGTTCTCAGGGCAGGTGTCCTGTTGTCAGTGTGAAGCACTGGCCACAAGGATGCGGACCAGGATGTGCTCTGTGGTAGTCTTCCGTAGAGCTTTACTGAAAACAAACTCCATTGCTTGCTGCCAAA
Organism: Myocastor coypus; assembly: GCA_004027025.1. Classification (NCBI taxonomy): domain Eukaryota; kingdom Metazoa; phylum Chordata; class Mammalia; order Rodentia; family Myocastoridae; genus Myocastor; species Myocastor coypus. Next base: position 122,586 of record PVJA010001596.1, read on the forward strand.
AAGAAACAAGTTGGACATGAAGTCACCAACTTGTATGTTCTGGGATCCCATGTGGGGGGCCTGAAGATATATGTAGTGTCTATGGTGTGAAACAAAACAAGGCTTTTTTAAAAAATTATTTTATTTTATATTCAGGAGTAAAAACAAACAACTGGGATCTCATCTTATAGAGAAATTTCTGCGTGTCAAAAGAAATCACCCACATTGTGCTCGCTTCAGCAGCACATATACTAAAACTGGAACGATACAGAGAAGATTAGCATGGCCCCTGCGCAAGGATGACACGCAAATTCGTGAAGCGTTCCATATTTAAAAAAAAAAAAAAAAAAAAAAAAAAAAAAAAAAAAAAAAAAAAAAAAAAAAA